>WBMV01003419.1:848-101399 GCA_013396655.1 Campylorhamphus procurvoides
AACCCCAGTGTGCCTCACAACCCCTCACAACCTGCTCATCTTGGAGAGCCCCCTTCTCCATTCATTTTCTCAGCAGGTTTTACCCTGTGTGCAGCAATATTTAAAGGCAATACAAAGAGGTTTTATGTAAAATAAGAACAGAATATGATTAAGAGTCCAGCAATTAGGGCTGTAGTGGTCAAAGCCAAGGAGATAAATCCACTGGGATGAAACAGGAGGGGCTGACAGGATGGTTTATGTCAGTCAGAGCTGCAAAGCTGGAGCCTTCTTTTCCTGGGCTGTCACAGAAGTTCTGCCTCCCTCAGAGTCACAACACAGAGCAGACTCCCTTTCCCCATGCTTCTGCAGGAGCAGTGCTCCCACCAACCTGCTGAAGGGCAGGAGGGTCCCCTTGCCCAGGGAGGAGGGATCACGAGGCTCCGGGTTCCCCATCCTGCTCAGGGCAGGGGTTGGCCAGTGCCACAAAGCAAAAGCAGTGGTCAGGAAGGCTTAAACCTAGTCAGCAGCTGTTAATAAGACTAAGCCACCAGAAAAAACACTTTGGAAATGCAAGAAGCACCCTGAACAAGTTACCTTTATTCCTTTTAAGTCCCTCAAAGTTGTCTACTGACACATTTTACATTTAACAGAAATATTTACCATATTCTAAGGCCTTCTGATAAGCAAACCTGGTGAGGTCCCCTGCAGAAGTGCCCAAAAGAAACAGGAAGGGTCTCTGTTGGGTTACCTAACCCTGGTCTGTCTGCTGGGTCTGCTCTCTGCCTGGCACAACAGCCCTCTTTGTTGCAGCACAACTATGTTTTAACTACTACTGTAACAGTAAGGCACCAGGGGTTTTTGTTTGGTTGGAGTTTTTAGCCCCTACCTTGCTGACCCAGATCCAAACACTGCCCCAGAGGAGCCATCAGGAAGGATGTCCCAGTGCATCTGACATCCCAAATTCACTCACACAGTTTCTCCTTCCTCTTCACCCTTTGCCAGCAGACACGGGTAGGACCAGTCTGGAGTGGAAATAAAAGCCCTTTCCCTGGGAGTTAATCCCAACAGCCATGAAAAGAGAAGCGTATCCCTCTCACTTACCCCACACCCATGGGCAGGACCGGGCTGCTGGCTTTGGCTGCCAAAACAGTGTGCAAGCATTTGATGGTGATTTTTACCAGTTTTCATGATGGTTACCTGTGCGAGCTATTTTTTAATTTCTTTGCTGCCACAAAATGCCTACTTAATTAGGATTTTAAGATGTGATACTAAACATTTGGGAAAAAGATTTGGGACATGTTGATTTACTACAAAATTGAGGTAAATGGTGTCACTTTTAACAAATGCATTCAAAAATGTGAATGGTAGCCACACAATTGATGCAATCAAGCTTTTCCAATATAATAGGGTTTTTAACTAGGTTTGGGACCTAAAATTGACAGAGTTGTAATTAAAGTTCTGCATGCTGATCTACTGTGGCATGCACACATCTCTGTTAGTAAGTCCACTCTACCAAAAGGCTGAAGAAATGCATTCTGAAATGTCGGTTTGGTGGTTTTTTTGTTTTTTTCAATCAAGTATATTTATTCCAAATAGGGATATCAGCACTCAGGCAGGTCATGTGGGGGCAGTGACTGGAGTTGACAAATGAAAGACTGTACCTAAAAAAGTTCATTTAATTTGTTAGCTACTGGAGATCATTCACCTGTATGGGTTTTTTTTTTCTGTTGCATTCGTAAAGCTCTGATTAATGTGATACGAAATCCTATTCTACTTATGATATCTGAAAGAAAATACTGCTTATAGTTTGATTACATTTCTCTATGTAACCTTTCTACAACTTTATACCCTCTTATTCCCTAGTTTTCAGAAATGTATTCTCTGTTCTGTTCCCTTCCATTTCATGTTTTCTGTGCTCTGTCTGTTTTCTTACTCAGCATAAATAACGATTATGTTCGGCAACTGTCTAACTTCATTTTTATTAGGAGTCATACAATATACCTCCAGGCTGTGTTCTCATTAGCCAGAACCAAAAAGGAAACTGACTTCAGCTCCTAATGAATCATTCCTTTTTGGGGTAAATACAGAGTGCAGTTCACTGAAATTCCATTTAATCTTAGATAACCATTAAAAGTGCAAGTGTAATACATTTAAATGCATAATGGAATATAGACTGGGCATATGAAAAATGAATGAGCACTTACAGAAATCATTGTGCTCATTTCAAAATCTCTAAAGGTTACTCTGGAAGAACTCCAACTATTATGACCACAACCACCTCCTACTTTTCAATGTTGTGGCCTGTCACAGTCATGAACTGGAAATGGAGAAACTCACTTGCATGGTGGCCCTTTTGTAGCCTGACTATTGCATCACCCTGGATTCTTCTGCATGGTTGTCTTTGCTCCAGGTTTGTCTTTTTGGTGTTATTTCTAACTCAATTCTTTGTATGACTCTGCTGTATATACTGTCTTAATATTTTTTTTTTAAGATTTAGAAATTATTTTTTGCAAAAAAAGTGATTTATAATTTCTGCATTCTTCCCCATTTGTGAGCATCAAACCAGTTACATTTCTATGCATTCATTTCTATTTTTTGCACCTTTAGGAAGGTATTGCAGTTACGTAAGTACTCTAGCAGAAACTGTCTAGAATACATTAATAAGACTAGTAAGACAGAGGGGGGAAAGAGTTTAAATGCAGGAGCCAACAGGACTTGTTGAAAGAGCTTTAAATTGTCTTGAAAGTGAGAAAGGGACAAAGCCAGACTTGCCAGTGATGAGCAATGTTGTGGTGCACCAAAACTTGAGAAAAGCAGCATTCATGGGATCTTTCAATCTGTGTTGAGGTCTTGACTACAGTGTACCACACCTGAAATGTTTCTACACCAATGCAAGCAGCATGAGGAGCAAAGGAGGATCTCAAAGCCGTGGCCACCAATGAGGAGAAGCGAATTCTGGGCACCACTAAGACGCTTCAGAAGTAGGAATCACTGACATTCAGATAGAGAGGGAGAGTAAGGGAAACAGCTGGCACCTGCAGAACTAGCTCGTCCTCTGTTGGCTGAGGAGCAGTGATCTCAGTTCCTGACCTTGCTCTTGTAGCAGCTGGTCTTACATCCATGGTCTGTTTGAGATGGTGTCCAACTCCCCACCATCTCCCCCTCTCGTCACTATTTCATACTTAATATTTGAACCAGTACAAAATCCTGGGGCAGGAGGACAGGTTAAGCCTGCATTCCACCCTGCTTTCTAGCAGCTTTGCAAGGTTAGTACTTGATTTCAGAAAGTTCTCATAAAAATATCACCATAAAAAGGTGTAGCCATTCAACAGGGAAAGAAAAATATACACTAATTTCCTTGGAGCAGCTTTTTATACTAGACCTGTCAAGATTCACTGACATAAATGGAATTCTGGAGATTCAGGTCTCCACTAGATGAGACCAGTAATAGCAGCAGCAGAACAAATTGCATGTCTCTTTGCCTTTGTATTTTAAAGAAAAAGGGAAAAATAATGCAAATATTCCAAAATAGTCCTTACTTGGAATGCTTTTCATCTCTTCTCAACATCAATATTAGTTAAGAGAAAGCAAGTACCTATCTCCCTATCAGTTTCATGACTGTATTTTCTATTTTATTCTTCTGTGTAGTTTCTGTGCTGTTCGTATTTTAGAGACTTACAGTCTCTGGAAAGAAGGAAAAGAAAGAAAAATTAAAAATCTATCACACGAAGAGATTCATTCCTGTATGGAGAGTCCTTGTTAATGTTGGTCACATCAGGCCCCTTTTAGAGCTGCAAGGGCTGTCTCTCTCTGCTGTAGCCTGACATTTTAAAGCTGCTAATTTTACCTCTTGACATCTGCTCTATTTGAGTTCTTCAGATATATTTCCTTCACAAGAACATATGAGGAACTCATTCTTTTTCTACCTGTACGCAGTATAAGGCATCTAAACTCTGGGTTTCTGTGAAATATGCTACATTTTTTCTCTCTGTGATGAAACGTTAATTTTCAAATCTCAGTATTTTAGCATTTAAGTAATATTAAAATTCTGGAAATATGTTCACAAAAAAAGAGTAGGATTCTTTCAATTTTCCCTGCAATGCCATATTGAATAGGAAGAGGTCTTATAGTATAACCTTATTTAAAATATGCTAATAAAAAGATGGCTTCTCCAGTGGAATATGCATTTTCCAAATTACCAGGCAGAAGCAATCTGTATTATTTCTGTATAATTATCTTCTTTTACATTTTAAATTAAAATGTAATTGGAATTTGGTCAAAACTGGATGAAGCTGAAAACTCTCTGCCCAGTAGTAACTTAATTAAAACCAAGTTAAGAATGGGAAAATATGGAAGATGTAAAAATGGAAGATGTTTAGTCCTCCAGGAAAAGAAAAAACGAGAAAAAGTACAGTAAGAAAAAGAGGAAAAGAAAATAACATGTGTTCTGCTGTTTGGATTATTTGATGAATATTTGCTTTTCTGATTTTTGATAGAAGATTTGACTTGCATAAAAAAAACTCTCCGGATTTCTGTTGGTGGCCTGTTTTCCGCATCCTTTGGAGGTTAAATACTTTTGGACTATAGTTTAGACAAGTGTCTACAGGTTTGACAAGGGCCCTTGAAAGCAGCAACTACAGTGGACTCCAGCCAGGGAGGGCAACAAGAGGTCATATAAATTGTGTGAGTTGAGATCATATTGGGACATAAAGGAAAGTAGATTTGGGCTCTTCTGTTAAGTTCCTAGGGCAAGAAATTATTTGATCCCTCCTGTCCCCCAAGATAGGAAATGTTAGGATAGATAGCAAGGAATTTTATGGGGCATCATGGCCAGCCAATTAGAATGATTAGAAGCATAGCTGCCTACACATCGTTGATATTCCAAGGATACAAACACTTTTCCAGAGGATGATTCAAAGCAGGAACTTTTTTCTCTTTCTGTCTTGTGTATAAAGAATCCATAAAAACTCTTAGAGCCTGAAATGAGGTAGATAGGATGGAGAGCTCATCTCATTTCAACATAGCTGCTGGTGCTTTGCTTTTGTGGCCATCTCTTTGAATTTTGGTGCCATTATATTCTTATGAACACACGGGTAACCATCACATTGGTAAACACAGAGTGCAGTTATCAAGTCACATACAGTTTGTTGAGCTTACAGGAATTCGTAGACCACAGAGAATAAAAGTAAATTACTAGTCAAGCAATTAGGAAATATATTCTTCTAGTTGGTAGCAGAACTGTGCTTTACAGATGCAGAGCCCAGTGTAAGCATTACATGTCAGTGTGGAGTCAAACAAAGCAATTTAAAGCTATTGGGCTGCTTAACAGATCAGCACAGTTAACTGCTCTATATATTTACACAGCCTGTTAGCCTTCCCATCTGAAGAGAGGGATTTAAGTTCCTGGTGTTGATCATATAAAGGAGAGGTGGTTTCCCAGGAGGTCTCATTAGACTGGATTGTTTCAGCATTAGTCACACATTTCTTTAGCAGGTCTTTTGTTGGCTGTAGAAATTTCAGTGATGATAGAGCAAACTAGACGAGATTTCAAGAATATTGTGCCTACTTAATTAATCTTTGTTGGTGTTCTAGAACTGAATAGTTGCTAGGGTAATAATAAGACTAAGCAGAAAGTTTTTGTATAGAAAATGCCCATCCACAAATATCTCAGGATGTCTCATGCTATATAATTAGACTCTGAAAAGGCTATAAATAGCATGGTGATTGAACCGCTATGAAAATGATCAAAATTAAACCACAAGATAATGATTTTGTGCCATCAAATCCAAAGTTTTGACATAAAATAGAATTCTGTTTTATAGAGTTATGTTACCAAGGAGAACATCAGAGTCTGCAAAGATGGAGATGTGTGTGATAGCTTAAAGTCCTTGTGTGGCATCAATGCCTAGAAGACCCATATGAAACAGATGCTGTGTTCTGCTAGACACTGTATACAAAAATCTTAACTAATTGTTTCTTTACAAAAAATGTTTCTTTAAAAAAGACGATGACACCAGTTCTTGGAAGTTTTCCTCAAGAATTTGTGTTCTTATGCAAAGGCAACAGTGCACTAACCGTTCTAAAACTAATAATGGAAAAAGGAGGACCTGAAGGCACACTTCTTTCCTACAGGCAACATTATAAACCTCACTCATTCATAAATGCTGTGCCTATCTGAATGAGTGTTCTGGCTTTCTGTAATTGGATTTGTGCTTCTTTCAGTCACAGTTGGTAAGCTACCAAAAGCAATTTGAATCAATTAGTCTGTCTTGCTGTATGAGACATTTAAATTTCATGTGCTAGTTTCTGAACCAAAGCCAATATATAATTTATTTGAACTAAATCACTGTTTCCTCAACTTCCTTTGAAGGCCCTCAAATAGTTTCCAGAGTAGGTGCTGACTCTTAAGTAGGAATTTAGGCTATGGCAATAAGATAGTTCTTAGTTTAGAATGAATCACTAAGCTGAGATTTGAACTCAAAGGAAGAACACTTAGATTTGTAGATTTTCCTCTATCAATTTTTCAAATAGCTAATTGGTACACTAGTTAAACAGGTAATGTCTTACTGTGTCCTTTTCCAAGATGCTGTGTGTGGACTACTTAGACACACATAAATAGTGTGACTCCTTGGATTTAGTGGGTGAGATCACTTGGTGGATCATATAGAGTGCACAACTGCAGTCACAGCTTAAACTGCACTGGGCAGAAGAGAAGGCAAAGATGCCCCTTAGTGCTCTGGCTTCAATATGTAAGTGTGGTCCATTGGCTTGATGCTGCACTAAATTTTATGAGCTGTGCAAGCTCTTGCAGACCAGGTAACTTTGCCTTTTTCTATTTATCTACTATCTAAGAGTTCAAGCATGAACTGTGTCAACTGAGTATTCAGTCTACAAGGCAGAGAAAATACAATCATCCAGTTTAGCTGTTAAGGATGCCTTGCAGAAGTGTGACAAGGGAGCGTGACTAGCTTACCTTTTTTAATGAGCAAAAGCAAAAAAATTCTCATATAATCTTTTTCCTCTTGTTATTTTGAAGTCTAGAACATATTCTGATTTTGCTTACTGCATTTGTTCATTACAGAGTAGGATGATGCTCTGCTTTCACAACTTTCCTTCAGAATGGTTTTAAGACTTCCCTCATCTTGCTAAGGTACATAAATGTATATAGGAGCACAAAAAGTAAAGTATAGATGAAACTCTTGAACTCCAAGCAAAGCAAGAAGTGATAATAGATCTCTCAAGCCAGAGGGTCAATGTTGTGATAGATCCTTTTTGGTTTGGTGGGGTTTTTTTTGTTTGTTTGTGGGTTTTTGGTTTTTTGGTTTTTTTCAGATGTTGCTGCTTATTGTAACAGTGAACTGATGAGTTAGTATCTGGTGCGATTATGTATACAACTACCAAATCAAAGGAGTCTTCACATTGCAAGACGTTCATATACTAATTCTCTAATTCTTCCTTCAGGAGGAAAAGAGTATAGAGGTCTAACAATGAGACATCATCCTGCAGGGGCAGAAAGGCACATTGACAGTGACACAGAGTACGTTGCTATAATGGAGAGAAATTCCAACTGCTTTCTTCCAAGGGGCCGAGCTCACCTGGATGAGATCGAGTACTTGCACTCAGTCACAGAAATCTTAAAATGTGACTTAAAAGTTGTAGGATTTGGCTGCTGATTCGCCTGGTGAGGGTTAGACCAGCAGGGCAGCAGTGCAAGCTTCTTGCTGCTACGATGCCAAGGGAAGACTGCTTCATGGCCCCTCTTAAAATCATGGCTGGTAACTCCTCTGAGGATAGGACAGATACAGGGAAAGACCTTGATAGGAAGATTATTTAACCCAAATTGTGTTATAATAGACCAGATCAAGAACAGCTGTCCTGGACAGAGAATAAGCAACTGCAGGTATGTGCAAGAAAGATTAAAAAAATGTGGACTGTGCAGCAAACAAGCCTGGTAACTTAAATTCTTGTCCCTTTATTTCATCCCTATCCCCTACCCAATGGTAATGGCTTTGTTAAATCATCAAAAATCCCCAAATCCCAGAGTAAGGAAGCACTTGACAAAACTTGTGCTTCCGGATCTTGTGAGATCCAGATTTTCCTTGAGGAACCATTTATGCATCTAGAGTACGTTCCATGATGTATTTATATTCTCTTATGGTGTGGACTGTAATCAGCATGTCCTGTCTCTAGGGTGAAAGAGGGCTAAAGATAGCAAAATCACAGTTCCCATAGATTCATACCCCATAACTGCCTGATCATATTTTTTTTTTTAAATCATAACCAAGGGGATTTGAATTATTTTTAAAGATTTGGGGGCAGAAGAAGAAATGGTTGTCTGCCTTTGTTGTTCCGTTTGGGCGTGCAATGGAGAGATGTTTCAGAATGTATTATACACAGTATAATTATATACAGTATTTTTTGACCTTGTCTGAAAAAGTTTTTATCCAAATTTCTTACAAATACGAAACCAAAACTCTTCTCCCTGATGGTCAGAACATCATTTACTGTCATCTTCTGCTGTGTATGTCCAGTTGCAGAGTTGACAACCAGCATTGACAGAACAGGGGCAGTGTGCATATGCAACATCAAGAGTTCATTCTTCACTTTGCATCAGTCAAATTACCTACACACTTGATCTTAAACATGCCAAATTATGGGGAGTTAAGTTTCTAGTTCTGAACAGTCTCTGCTTTCTGTGCAGGCTGTCAAAATAAATAACAAAACCAGATTTTATGAAGATTTTCTGTGGTTAAATCTCTGCCTCAAAGATCTTTCTTCTCTTAAGATAAGGATTAGAAAGGAGCCTAACAACTAGTTTTTAGGTTATTTGTGTGTTAAATCAAAATAAAGAAAGACAGGCTAATTAATTTGGTTTAAGTTTCAAGATTGTTTGCTTTTTAGATTTATGTGGCGTTACTTGTTATCTTTAAATAATTCTCATAATCACTTCTGGCCTAATGCTCCCTGATTGCACTTGACTTTTACGTTTACCTTTTCTGATTAGAAAGCCAGCTTCATCAAGTCAAAAACACGAGTCAGGAACAAAATTATCATAAAGTTAATTGCTTGAGGGGAAGGAAAAACATGTGGGACCGTAGCGTGTGAGAGAGAGGAGAATCTGACACTGTCTCTAATGGATGCTTGTAACAAGAGCTCCATTTTACTGATGCCTAATTCTTCTCAGGTAGAGGCAGGAGGGAGCAAAGTTATCTGGCTTGGATCATCTGAGTTTGTGGATAAAAAAACCCCAATCTACTTCTCTAGTCCTTTGTATAATAAATTCCTGTAAGATGATCCAAAAATGTATACATGTAACACCTTGAAAGAATTGAAGTGAATTAAAATGGAGCTCAAATGCATTTTCAAGAGGCTGATGTTAAGGTACAAACTGCTAACTGTGAGAAGTCTTTTCATTAAAAACCCCCAATCCATCCTGTATTTCTCTTTGAACTTTCAAAATCTGTTTTTAATGTTTCCTTTAGCAGATGTTCTTGCCTTCAGATAAAGATTGTTCTTACTGAGTAGAATTATTTAACTAAAATACATGAATTGTCCATTTGCCATTGTCCAGCAATTGTCTAAAACAAATATATCTGCCTTCCGCTCTTTGCTAATTATTTTTTTCTCCAGCTGGAGAAGGACTTGCTTAAACAAATTAGTTTGCAGGGAAAACCCAGTACGCAGCAGCATTTATCATGGCACCTGAAAGTCAGCAGTGGATGCTGTTTTTCTTAAAAGCTAATAAAACATATATTTAGAATTCTTTTTCTGACTTTTTTTGGGTTTTAACTATGAAGTGTATGCACTGTGCAAGCACAACAGTTAGGCAGAACTATGTCACTCCTCAGAATTGACGCATACTTGAAATTTTTCTGCCTATTCCTAAATAACATATTTAGCAAACATGAAGCTTAGTCAAGTTCACAGATGAGTGCAAAAGCTGCCTTCAATCTTAGAAACGAGAATGGAGCTTTCAATTTCTTCCTTCCTTCCTTTCTTCCCATGATTCTGCTTTCTGTAGCTCACCTTAAGAGCTTCTTGCTCACAAAGTTCCTATAGAAAATGGGAGATTGAAGTAAGTGAAAAATGATCTGTCTCTTTCTTTCAGTTCTATACCTCTTCTAACTTTCACAGTAAAAGAAACCCTGCTAATAAGAGAATACACACAGGTAGTTTCTTCCTGCAGGAGCCAACACTTAGCATATGTTGTGAAGAAAAAGCTGTGGTCATTAGGAAACTATACAGATTCTGTTGTCTTCAAATTAACTGGACTTTAATGAATTTTCAGATAGATGAAAAAGGCCACAAAGATAAAAAATGCCCATTGAAACAGTGCTCTGACACAGGAAGGCCCGTGGCATACTGGTGTCCCAGTCACTATCAATATGAGAATGCTTCTATAAAAAAATGGCAGTGATGATTTTAATGTGAAATGTGGATTTCCAAACGTTTGCTACTGTACCTCTCATTACAAAATAGTGCACAATCAGGTGCTTGAGTTATTCCAGTAATTTTCTAGTTTGCCTGTGCTTGCACAATAAGCAGTTAAAGTAATTGCTGTATCATATCCTTTAAATTATTTAATTTCTAGTGCAAATAATCAAAGATGTTTCATGTGTTCCTCTCTGGCCTCTCAGGTTTTGGTATTTTATTCAAAATCCTTTCTCAAGATGAGTTACATTTCAGAAGGCAGCTAACAAAAAATGCTGCTGAGATGCTAAAGGTGACACAAGATTCAGCAGTGATATTTTAAGAAAGGAGAGGGCAGAGTTGAAGCCGTTCCCTTTTGTAGCATTGCCATTTCCAGTCGGTCCACTGCCCTAAAATGACACATTTAAAATGGAAGAAGTTATCAAAAGCTTGTTGGGATTTTTTGCCCATAGCTTAAAAATTGAATCTGTCTCAGCAGAAAACTTGCAGCCTATCCCACTCACTGAAGGAAACGAAAATGTTTAGAAATTATTCACTGAAATCATAGGATGGAAAAGTTGCAAATACAAAGGCATCTTGAGTTGGTCCTGGAGGTATTTGGCATTCTTGCATTTCTTTTTAATTTCAGGGACAGTTGACCTACCACTGCTTTTAATATCTGTAAAGTATTAGAACTTTATTGGTATTAGTTCTTGGTGGCATCTTAATTTTCACGTTCTCTGTGGCTGTGTTACTTAATTACTGCCTTGCTCCTATGCTAAGCTGAGCTCTTGATGAAGCTTGACTCACTGGAATGATGCAAGCTCTGATTGACCAGCATATTGTAGAACGTAGGTTGGTTGAATGTAACAGTTCCTTGGGGAAGCACACGCACAGTGTTTCAACCTCATTTAAAGAAAACCCTTGATTTTTCACATTCTTTTTCAAAAATAGGTTGTTCTGTGAAATGAAACCTCTTTTTTCAATGCCTCTATGTATCTTAGAACACATTCTCTGATGCCTAATAAAATTAAAACTTCTGTTTAAACTTTTCACTGCACCAGGTACTCCTCTTGTCTGATGTCTGCGCAGATCCTTTTGTGCTTAGGAAGGAGTTTTCTTGAATTTCAGCCTTTGAAAGGAGCATTTTCTCTCCACTATCTGTCTGCTTATTTTAATAAATCATGAGGAATTTACTAGCTTTAGGACTTATACTGTTGTTAGAAAACTGCTAACAGGATCATCAGGAGGCATCTAATAGACACACACAAATGCAGTATGATTACATAAGTCTGCTTGGCTTAGAAAAGTAGGCAGGAAGTGCTTTCAGAGGGTCTATCATACATAAAAAGGGAATTTATCCACAGAATACTATGAATACCAGCCAAAGAGGGGAAAAACTCCTAAAATTGTGTTAAAATATGGAGTTAAGAAATGGCAACAAATCTTTAAAACTATGATTTTATATACTGAAGTCTCTGGAGCAGTATCTACTGTGTGGTCGGATTCAGTCTCTGGAGAAGTCTGTGAGCAGGAGTTGTAGGTGATCAAGTTTGCTAGTGTTCCAGTGCAGTGGTTTTTACAGATGAGTACTTCTGAAAGTGCTTTGTAGGAAGAAGGAATTGCATTAAGAAGACCAAAGTATATGACCTATATATAAATGTGTGTAGAGAGAAAGAGAAATGGGCATATCTAGAGTGCTCAGGGACTTACTTTTGACTCTGAAAGGGTATGGATGTTATTTTAAACCTTTAATAGCGTTTGGAGGATCTCAGTGAAGTAGCCTTTGCTTTCCATTGTGTAGTTAACGGAAGCAGGAGAAAGAAACAAAAAAGCAAAGGAATGATAAACAGAAGTTCAGCTCTGAAAAACGACATTTTTTGTGTGTCTTACATAGTTTTCTCACGTGGAATAAATACTGTTATTTGCATTTCAACGGCTAAACCCCCGAGTTACAGAGTACACCAGCAGCAGAGCTGGGGATGAGACAAAGGTCTGCTTTGTCTAATGTCCTGTCCATTAGCTATTGCTATCCATACAATGCCTGACTACCCCATGCTATTAAATGTAAGGATAAAACTGTTTAAAAGAGACACATGTGATTCGCTAATAGAATTTCACTGTAATGTGCAGACTTTTAGAAAGGATATATGAAATCAAAGACAGACTGACAGCAAGAGAACCCAAACATATTTTTTCTCAGTATAATCCTAGATATTCTATGTGAAAATACTTCCATGCTTCCTCTGAGTAACTGTTTTCCATGTGCATCAACTTCCTTTTCTGTGCTAAGAACCAGCTCTATCATGTATTGGCATCCTTTTACCAAGAATGCATATCTTGATAAAACATCAATTACAGATGTTTTAGAGCAAGCATTTACTCTTTTGCTTCCTACTGTATTTTCTCATTGTCCCAATTACAGTCTCAAATTTATGCCAGTAAAATTATATTTAAAATTTCCTTGCATTAGTAATACCAAGTTTCAGAAGTGGCTTTTAAGAACATTAAAAATACTAAAGCAATGAATTAGGCATAATGTCCTAGGGAACAGAAGAAAGACCAATTATTAGAGCAAGAACAAGCAAAAGAAAATTTCTTAGTAAGTTAGGGATATTTCACAAGGAATAACAACAAAACAGTTATATCAGCATGAAACCAGGAGACAGCCTGCTATTCCATGGTATCAGCTCTGTGAGCCTAATAGTCATAAATGCAGAGTATTTCCTGGTCATTGAGCCCATGGAGACTAAAGGAGCCTACAAAGACATCAACTAAATAGTTATTCTATGTTTGGTTTTGTTTTGGTGGCTTGCTTGTTTTTAATAAAAAGCCTAAATAAGTATTTGCTAATACCTTTGAGGCTCTAGAACAATTCCAAATTTACTTGGTATTTGAAGTATTTTGGGTTTAATTTAGTTAGGCATTCATGAGAGACTTTTCAATTGTTAAATAATTCATGAGTAGTTATAAAACTTTTATTGATCCAGTTGAAAGTGGAAGAGGAAATATTCAAAATTATTTAGTAGGTAACTCAATTCTAGAGATACTGTGTTTGACTTAAAAAGATAGATGGCAGATTAATGGTACTGCAGTTCTAGTACACATTGCAATGTCTCTGAGTTTATGCTGTGGACATTCCAGACCCATATGAAACCATTCCGTGTTTACACAGCTATTGTCGACTTCAGTAACTACTATTCTGCCTTGAATTGTGTTGGAGAAAACAGAAGGTAGCATTCACGAAGAACAGATAAAATCCAATGAACATTTAGAAGACCACCAGCAAACACAGGCTGCCCACAGTCAGTACACGGTTGTTTTCTTATGTCAACTCCTTACAGCTCTGGTTTACAAAGCTTTACCTAAATGGTCTGTTGCCTGTTAAGAGGTGGAGAAATCTCTTTGCACAGGATGGAAAAGCTGATTAGTCCAAAAATACCCTTATAACATGCCCAAGCATTGCATCCTGCTAATTTGGAGTGAACCTGTAACAAGTCCCCAGATTTTTATCTGCAATCTTTGTTAATCCAGAGCTTGCTCAATTAAGGCAAACTCACACTCTTACTCATCCATAGAGAACCTTTACAGGAACCAAGGAAGAAGGTAATTAAGTGCATCAGTCATTACAGTGGAAAACAATGTGCACCTAGGATGTTTTAAGAATAAAAACTTTGAATTGCTGGTGTGATCAGGGAAAACAACATTGCCTTCCAACAATATTTGAAGACCCATTTTTTTTTCTAAAAATAATGAAAATAAAAGAGAAGAGTTTATTTTTCTGTGCATATGACTGCTTTATACTGTCTAGAAATCTCAGTAGCCCTGGGAAAGTCCACTGTAAAGGTGCCTAACAGAATGATGGAGTCTGAGAGAGAAAGGCATAGGAAGATGCAAAACATAAATGGGAAACAGGTATTCCTTAGATGAGCTGCTTGGCTCCTTATGGCTAATAGGAATTGTAGCTTAGGTACAGCAGCATCAAGCTTGCTGTAATTTCATGGTTATGTTCAAGTTCATGCATTTTCCAAGACATGAAAACCTCTGAATGTTGAGTCCTTAACATAACAGACATTTAGCAGACACATTTTTTTCTACGCAGTTGTTTTCTGCAATGCAGTCTATTTTGGGGTTGATGTATGAAGCATTTAGGAAGATTATTCCTTACAAATTTTCCTGTCTCGACAATGCCAAAAAGAAAAAGAGTCTTTCTTTCCACAAATCAGCTGAACACATATGTTATCAATGCCATAATAGAAGAACTCCATACATCTTCATTTTGTTTACCTTAAATACTCATTTAGAACTTACAGGTTAAAGAGATTTTCTTACAACCATTTTCTGGTCTATTATTTTAAGATTTATTTTGTGTGTGTGTGTGTGCATGTTTACGTTGTTTGAATTCAGGTTCAAAACATTTCTATTTAATTCTGTTTCTCATATATTTTTAGTGAACACAAAATGTATTCTGTCCTAAAGGGGTTTTTTCTCCTTTCATTTTTGTTTGTTTGATTTATGTTGAGTCTCTTGAAATACTTGGCTCAAGCTTCTCCAGCTATTTTTGAGTTCCAAGAAGGTTAAAATATTTTCTTTCTTCAGAAGATTCTTTCCCACTTTTTTTCCCCCATTTTTTTTTTTTTTACTTAAGACTCCTGAATGCTTCAATTTCCATGGAACATCTGATCCAGGCATTCCCTGGATAAAGCTGAGAGTACTTGTAATAGGCTCTACACATGCTGTGAATATTGCCAAGAAAGCAAGTTTGCCTCTGAGAACATCAAGTCCCTTTGAAATACAAGTTTGCTAAGGCTCCACTTTCTTTTTTCATGGGCACATACTCAGTTTACGTTTTTTAATATAGGGTATTGTGATCAAGAATATAAGAACAATATGAGTAATTTCTACTATCCTCTTAGGGCTCTTAGGTCATGCAGGAGAAGGAGGGAGATCTTGGATGAGAAACATAGGCTAGTCAGGGCCACATGGAGTTCTTAATTTTCTTTTATAAATGAGGTCTGAGCTGTATTTGGGTTGTACCACAGTGGAACAAGGAATGCCAATGTGGATGCACACACCAGGCTTTCTCTTACAGCTGGCACACCCAGGTGTGGTTGAGAATGTGACAGTAGTTGTGAGTTTACAGGCAGATTCAGGCTTGCTGGAATAAGTGTGTGTTGGTGGCAGATTGTACTTTATCCGATATTGTGCTGGGATTCATGTGTTCCTTTGTGCAGCTGCCATTGTTCTGTTTGGTTGGAGATTTTTGCCAGTGTGCTTTCAAAGATTCACTCTTTAAGGTCTCTTACAGCTGCTACATGTTATCTGCTGTAATGAGGCTTAAGTGCCTATGCTCCAATAAGGCCCAGATTTGCACCTCTCTCCCAATTTGAGCAAGTGATTTCCAGAAAAGCAGATGGCATAATACAAGAAAATAGAGGAAGCAGAATTGGCATTAATCAGCTAAGGTGTATTAAAAGATTATGGGTAAGTAATAATAGTACCAAAAAGGACAAAATCAGTAGCTTGAGCCTGGCAAAACCTCAGAACTGTGAAAATCTTAGAACTGGTTGTTCTCTGATATACAGAGCAGTGCAAATCTACTGTTACAGAGACTGAACTTGGTTTTATATAACTTTGGAATTGATTATCTGCAGAACAATGCTGGAGTTTTTGCTGCTTGGTAAGGAGAGATCTTGTGCACTTATTTTACGTGCATACAGTTGTTGACAAATAGATATGGACAAAGAAAAAAACAAAAAGTAGCATTTAGTTTTTCATACAGTAACCTTGAACTTCATCCTAATGTAGGGAAAAAGGACCTATCAAAAGGTGGCTCTATCAGGGCAAATTCAAGTGTAGAGAGAGGTGATTTGAGTTTGTACCAACAGAACTGACTTTGGCTGTGGGTAAGTTCTGCAGATGTAAACGATGGCATTGTGGTGAAGTTCAGGATTTTGTATCCCTTCAAAACACAGAAAATATTTTTTTTAAAATAAAAATAATGNGTTAAATAGCTGATTTATAGCTGCATACTTCAAAAGGATTTTTTTTCTGAAAAGAACAAGTAGGCAGTTGAAGGAAATATTCTTTCTCCCTCTAGTTTCAATATGCTGATAGTTCTATCTGTGCTATAAGGGATGTTATCTAGGCAGCTGCTGTTTCCAATTAGCCATTAACTTCGAAACCAAAATCTACTTATTTAGCAGAAAATAGCTTTCTTCTTTATGTACACACATTAGTTTATTTGTTAAACACAATGTGAAGGCTGCGTTAGTGGCAGTAAAATTAAAGAGTATTTAAGATTTGCCTTATCATAAATCAAGGGAATGGATCACTGCTAAATTCCCAGATTCTGATGGAATTCTGCTGAAAACTGTAATATGCTGTAGAGAGAGAAGACAGAAAAGATCCCGTGCATAAAGATCAGAGGATACAAAGCAGTGCTGATGGGCTCCTGCTCAGCTGCCAGACTATTAGCTGTGGCAGGGCAATGAGGGCACAATTCCTACNAATATTTTTTTTAAAATAAAAATAATGGTTTAGGTATTTCCAAAGCCTCTTTACTGTTTCTGTGGAATGGAGACCTTTTATGTATGATGCCTCAAGTGTTAGAAACTATACTATATTAAAATATAGTATAGCTATATTAAAATCTACGAATACATAAAAATCTTAAGACTCTTAAGGCATCATCTGCATTAATTTTCTCCTTCTTTGAGAGATTGATTCTACTTGGAATTTATAATATATCACATCCTATTATTGTAGCTGCTACTCTTCTCCCCTTTTTCCTAAAGCTATAAAAAAAAGACAGGGTGTTTTTTTTGGGGGGGGGGNGCAGCTGCTGTTTCCAATTAGCCATTAACTTCGAAACCAAAATCTACTTATTTAGCAGAAAATAGCTTTCTTCTTTATGTACACACATTAGTTTATTTGTTAAACACAATGTGAAGGCTGCGTTAGTGGCAGTAAAATTAAAGAGTATTTAAGATTTGCCTTATCATAAATCAAGGGAATGGATCACTGCTAAATTCCCAGATTCTGATGGAATTCTGCTGAAAACTGTAATATGCTGTAGAGAGAGAAGACAGAAAAGATCCCGTGCATAAAGATCAGAGGATACAAAGCAGTGCTGATGGGCTCCTGCTCAGCTGCCAGACTATTAGCTGTGGCAGGGCAATGAGGGCACAATTCCTACCGCTCATGCTGCTGGGAGAGTGGCAGGGATAGCCTGACCCCCTGGCTAGACCAAGCAGAGCCTGAAGCCCTGTCCTCCTGAGTCAAATGCAGAAAATCTCTCTCAGTAAATTGGCACAAACACATGGAAAACATCATCTTATTTTCCCAGAAGTACTTCTAAATATTTGGTAAGCCAGGCATTGAGAGCCATGACCCTGAGGCTGCTGTACAACTGGCAGTTGGTTTTGTAAACCTGGATGTGGAGACCTGTTGTCCACTATGGATTGTTTGCATATTTAAATATTACGGATAATCAGATAAACTGCATGGTAAAATGAGTAAGAAGCAAGGGCAAGTTAAACTACCTGCATAAATAAGCCCACTGGATCACAGAAGGGCTGTGTTTCAAGAGAAATTTAGGCCCAATCCGAAAAGGGGTCCTGGCACTTGTGACTCTTGAGTTTTGTGTTAGGGCTAAATCCTGGCTTTGTGTTGTGCTCATTCCTGTTTCCCTACACAGTGGGTGGGAAACACATGATATGTGCCCCTGACTGCTAAGCCCAAACCAAATATATTGATAAGCCCACGACCTGAAACCAGCATGGAGCACAGTTTGAAGTGTTTTGGAAAGCACATTACAAGCAGGAAATCTTGTTAGCTCCCCATCAAGGCTCTGGTTCCTCCAATTCCCATCACATCCAGCCATGGGGAAAGGCTGGTCTCTAAGGCACAGCTCAAATCCATCCCTCACCCTGTCATACACTTTGAGCTGAAGGGAGAAATTGCTGGTTTTGTTTTGGGCTGCTCTGTCATTCTGAACTTTTGGGGCTCGTGAGTGTGACTGAGGAGAGGCTGTGAAACTACCTTACAAATGACAGGTGTTGGCCATTGTCTTTCAACTAACAATATTTTTTCGAAACTCATCTGCTGCCTTTTAACTAAGGTTTGAAAAGGAGCTTCAGTGAGATGCTCCTTCTCTCCATAGCATTTGTCAGGAGGCAATACTGGCACTGACTTCTTCTGTATCTATACTGAATATCAATTCAGATCTTCTTTTCCATGAGTATCCTTTATCCAGGATGCAACAGTTATCCTTAGTTTAATTCACTGTTAAACCAGAATAGAGTGTAGTGACATACACATTAAGAGGAACCCGGAGTTGACAGATTCAGGCACCTACTTTCTTTGCAATGGCAGAATAAACTGCCTTAGTGTCACAAATTTCCAGTACATTCTGTATGCTTTCCTCTCCACAGGACTTCCATAATCATCAGATAGCTGTGTACTGGAGGGCTGGCCTTAAAAATGTGGCAGCAAGTCTCTCAAATCAGACCACATACACCAGCTTCTATCACACACTCTGCAGTGTTTTCTCATATCTGTTGATCTGTACTGTGACTTTTTGGCTCCAGATCCATGTGGTCGGACTGGTCCGTGAATAATGCTGGAAAAGCGATAACACGCTGCAGCTGTTGACTTGCCACTTACCAGACATAGTTGTAACTAAAGGAACATCGCTAAAATTTACATTCATCCCACACAACTGACTCAAGGTTTCTCTCAGACAAAGGGAAGGAACTCCAGAGCTCTGCACTGCACATCCCAGGACTTGGCAGTGCATAGAGCCATGTAGTTGAGAAAAGTAACCCTTCCTCTTTCTCACCCTGTAAGGATGCATCTCTCAGAGTACAAAAGAAACTCACAGATTGACCTGTTTCCCCACACAGACCTGTGTGACAGGTTACATGGTCAGGACACTTGGGCAAATGCTGTGTAATTTAAGGGGTGGGGGGGGGGGAATGAAAAACAGGATCAGTGTAGAAGTAGAATCTTGTAGGATTAGACTGGTGATGCTGTCACAGACCTTCAAAGATTAATTAGAAAGGTCTGAGAAACCCTCTGTAATGGCATAACTATGGTTTTTGTGAGGAAAGAGGGAGGAGTGGAGGAGAGAATGAAAACTGTGATTTCATTTCTCTGTGATTTTTGTAATGTTTCCTGGCATTCCAGTGATTTATAGAAACAGTCATCAGAAATTGGCAAGAATGCAGGGAGAATAAGCCAATGAAAGATGAAATTAATAATCATATATGCATAAGGGATCAATGATGCATTGGTGCTATTTCTTTCTTAAGGTCACAAGCTGTGATAGTGCATCAGACCAGATGATATCTAAAGACAATAACCTATAATCTACTCTGTTCTCTCAATGTCTTGCTAATTTTTTACTGAAGGTTTGACTATGCTGCAGCTTAGAACTTTGCCGACTGCAGGAAGAAGATATGAAAGACAATTTCTGGTGCTTTGTACAGAGAAAAAGAGGCTGCTGGATTTAATCATTACTCATAATCCTCTCAAATCAATGGAGCTGGAAATAGCAGTGAAAGAAAATAACAGAGACCTTGCCTTGGTGAAGGATTATAGTCATCACATTGTAGTGTATGCTCCCGGGGATCCAGCCCCTTCCCTTGGCATTCCTGCAAACTCACACCAGGAAGGAACTGCATACCACAACAGACGAATGTGCACCAGGGTCCACAAAGAGGCTGTATTGTTGGGGCTTAGCGTTAGCTGGGGATACTTGCACTGCTCTATAGTGACATGCATTTCCAGACCATTTTTAGTGTAGGAGACCCTGCTCATCTTGTCAAATATGATTGATTGCTTCTCTTGGGTTATTCTGCTTCTTGCCAGAGAACTGCTCCTGGTTTTGGATCCTTTCCCTGGCTGATGGGCTGCATCTTACACCTAATCCCAGCCATGTCCTGTCAGGTGTCTGATACCCCTCCCCTGCCCTGTTGCTGTCAGGTCCTGTTTAAAATCAGTTGCTTGCTTTTCCATTCTGTTTATGATTTGCTCTTTTGTTGTCTGGTTCTGGGTCCCTCAGATCACTGCTTGCTGTCTAATTCTAATGTCTAATACAGAATGGCCCCATAATTACACTTGCTGAGTTCTTGCTATCTTACTAAGCAAACAGCTGCATGGCCACCTGTTGCCAAGTTCCAGCTGTCTGATCAGCTGTTTTTGCAAAGTTACCCTTTCCATGAAGTAATCCTATTGTCAGTAGCTGTAGGATCAATTCTTTTTGCACAGATCTTCTGGTTGTGTAATTACATATTTCATATATCATCTACTTATACTTTGAGACTGTTCCAAGTAAGTGAATAATTTTCCTTTTTCTCCCTTCTGGGTTTTTTTTTTTTATGTTTTATTTCAGTCTGTCCTGATCACACTCCGCTTATCCAACAAATTCCTCTTTCTCTTTTCTTATCAGCTGCTCTTTAGCATCTATTTTTACTTTCACAGCTTCTGCTAGTCAAAGATTCTGATGTATGAGTTGCTATTTCTGCAGCCCTATGTCTACCACCATCCGTTTAATCATCTCTATTGTGTCCTGCTTCTGCTATTCAATCAGCAGCAATTTTTTTTCTTTTGTGCAAGTCTGCAATGATCTGATCAGTACTGTCTGTCTTATGATTGGTCCTGGTTATCATTCCTACTAGGTAATCATCACAAGGAACTCTCTTCTTTGCACAGTCTTGGATAATTATCCACTCATGCTGGTTTTGGTGACTTTTTTAAGCCCACAGAATGGAGTTACACAATTCTTAGAAGCACACGCTTGGACTTTATACTGCAGTAATGATATTGCTGGACTTTTTGGGATTAGTATCCTGGAGTTATATATATAAATGGGTATTCTTAGCTGAAAGTTTTGCAAATAGCTGAATTTCACTGTGTATAGTCAATAAAAAGTTCCTACTCTCTCCTCTCTCTCTGTCATTTTGTTTTCTTTCACACATTCCTCTATTTAGCTGGTAAATATGTAATAGCTCATTATTAATCAAGAACATGTACATCAAGGCTATGATGTTCATTTTTCAATTAATCTTTCCTTCTCGTTACATATCCAGCCAGCAGAGCAAGACTGATCCCTGGTTCACTGCTGTATTATACTTTAAAATAAAAGAACAGTGCTCAGATGACATAAATTGTCACAGTTCATCGACTTCAGTGGACCCCAATAATTAAGACAGTCAGTTCAAAGTCTCTGGAGGAGAAGACATATGCTGTTGACTTAAGAACACTGTCTCCTGTTGCTGGCTGAGGAAAGTAGATTGATTATCTTTGCTTTCCAGGAGACGATTAGGAATTAATCAAGAAGAACAAAAGCACATTATAGTCTTACTAAGAGCTTTAAAAGATATCAGGTGGGGAGATGGATGTTTCACAGCCATGCAAAAATCTGTGAAGTTCTGTATAGGAGCAACTGATTGTTCCATCCTTAAGGATNTGTTTTATTCTTGCAATGTTTAAATCAACTGCTAAATGTGCCCTCTGCTTGTTGCACGTAAAACTGGTTTGTCACAACCTTTCTGATCTTCCAGCTCCTTGTGGGGGAAGAAGTCAGAACTTTCCAGAATCTGAAAAATTTTTTGAACCTACCCATGTCGGAGCTAAAAAGAGTTCTGTCTGACTGTTTCCTTAACAGTTTCAGTACTTGGGGGAAGGAAAGTAACATTAAGAAAACTTACATCTGTGAAAATTAATTCTTCTACTGAAATAACTTGGAGTGATGCAAAAAATTAGTTAGTAAGTTTTGCAGTGGGAGGGTGGATGAGACACCCTCCTGAATACCTTCCAGTCTCATCTTTTATGATTGCCTTCACACCGAGGAAACTGTGATTTATGAAGTTTTATAGAAAGTTACTAATTTTTCAGGTAGCTTCCTACATGCTTGTGCATTTACCCAAATCTTTCTGAGATATAAATTCTGAAAGGTTAGAAGAATGTAGAAATAGGTAGAAGGTAAATTGTGCCATGCAGTTCCGAATTTACAGAAATGTTTGAACTTAGGTAGGTATCTTTTCCCCCAAATGCATGTATAGTTATAATAAAAAACTTTAATTTTAGAATTCAGAAAAACATGATTTTAGAGACTGGATGTGTAAAGCAATACGAGATTTTTTTAAAGGATAGAAGGGATTTGTAAATATAAAATAGTATCTTGTGCTATCAGTGTCTTTTTATATTGAAGCAGTAGATAAATTAATTTTTCTAATATCATTCATATAATCCTTCACAGATCAAAGAATGTTAGCCCATGCATGTTTTATCATCTCATAGCACTGATTTTTAATATGTCAACTACAGTAAATATTGCATCCACCTACACAGATAGGCTTTAAATATATGTCTCAGATTCCAAAGCATACTACAAGAGGAAATCATCCTCTCCATCCATTTTCTTATGCAGTCTCAGTAGGTTATAGACACTTCTTGGGTGCTTCCAGGTCCTGTTTTCTTATCAGCTCAGCTCTATTTAATACAATGTCTTAAACCTGTGTTTAAATGCTCTGGCAGTAGGTTGTTAGAAAGTCCTGCAGCCTATCCTTGTAAGATACAAATCAAGATTTTTTCAAGTTTAATACATTGCAAAAACCCTAAAAGTGTTTTGTTTTTACTTATACTCTGCATCATTATAAGGCAAAAACTGACAAAATCATTTTCTCAATCTGGAACTTTTTCCTGCACAGTTTGCAGATGTTGAAAAAACTTTTTACTTTACACCACTAATTTTATTGCTGTAATCTTTCTGTCTCTTTCAGTGAAGATATGTATGTCTCGTGTTAAATGTAATGGAATCTGATCCAGCTAACAATGACTATTCACCCAGAATCTGGTAAAATAAACCGTGTGTTAAAGTCTGACAAAAGATGTTGATAATGTGCTGAAGTGCAGTTTCTTGAGATCTCAAAACTAAATTAAGAGCCACCTTCTACAGAATTCTTCAAACGTGTTAAAAGCATTCAAAATTCTCAAGACACTTTCCAAAGTATTCCAGGTCTGACTGCACCTGTAATGCATCTTTCATTCCCTTGGCAGTTCATGATAGCCCTTTGGGTAGCACAGGAAGCCCTCTCAGGTAGCTGCTCTCTGCCCACACTGCTGACAGCCACAAACACTGAATGAACGTGGGCAAGATTTCACTGTATTTAATTATTACAGATACCGCATTGCGAAAGAATCTTTGCTTAATTTCTGTTTAGGGATTTTGTTGGGGTTTTTTGTTGTTTGGGGTGTTTCGTTTTTTTTTGTGTGTGTGTGTGTTTTTTTTTTTTGTTTGACCTACCTGGAACTATTCACTATTCATTAGATTCAAAAACAGTAAAACAGTGAAACTAATGTAGTATAACGTTAATGCTTAAACTTTTGAGTTGCTTCATAAGCCTGATCCAAAACTCTAAGCTGATCATAAGAGCAGTGGATTTTTCCTTTGACTTCATTGAAGCCATTGAAGGGTTGATGGACCGCCATAGAGCTGGCGGTATCTTTTCCAAGACATGCTTAGATACTAATTAAGCAGAGAAGAGTAGCAATTTTATCTTATAAGAATATTTCGAAGGAAGTATTTTTTATAGAAGCCATTTACTAGCATGAAAAGGAACAGCATGCTATTTAATAATCCATTTGCAATTGAATAACAGCAATGAGCCAAATACTGATATAATGTATTCTGTATGGATTGGGAGTAGATACTGTTAAGGCAATATAATAATCCAGGAAAAAATTTTTCTTTTAGGAAACATTGTTGTAATTACCTTTAAATTTGTAAAACAGTTTCTAATGGGGTTACTATGTTAGACCTAAATATCTTCTTAATGCCCACAAAAGTCACAGTAGAAAGTACTAATGAGGATTTATATAGCTCATTAATAATTCTAAATACTTAGCAGGGTATGAAGTTGAAAGAAACTCGACAAGTTTCTTTTGAGACTCTTTATGCTAAGTTCTTTATTGAGAACAGGGAAAAAAGAAATAGCAAATGTACATTTTCTTCTCTCTCTCTCTTCCTCTCTCTCTTTCTCTCTCCTTCCCTCTCTCTCCCTCTCTCTGTCTTTCTCAGCTAATTCAAAGTGAAGCTGTTAATTAACACCCAGAGTACAGTCTATAGTTACTGGATTAATTACAGAAGTCTTGCTGTGGGTTTTAAATTCATTTGGGATATTTTTAACTCTGGTGGGCAGCAATACTGCCATCTGTTTCTGAGCTGATGGTTCTTACTGAAATCATTAAAATTTTGAAAACTACACTGCCTGCTGTCAAGGCTCATAAATAAGTGGGTTTTGTTTTGGTTTGGTTTGGTTTTTTTTAAGAAGCAAAATCTGCTTATACTCTTCTGTTCATATCTGAAATAACATTCAGTGTACCTCCCTCATGTGCCATGGGTAAACAGCTGGTCTGGGAAGGCAAAATGCACAACCTGTCTATCCAGATCACATAGAATTTTCAGGTAGCTAAATGAAAGTTACAGCTGTAATCTTCATGTTACAGAATTTTTACAGCAAATAAAAGTCTTTAAATAGCACTGTTCTAAAAAAGTCACCAATTTTCATGTGATGTTGGAAAAAGTAATTGATCAGAACTGGCTGCTTCTCCTCACTTGGTATTCTCTGTAGCCTGAGAGGCTCATCTGCATCCAAACCTGAATATAAATAAAACCTGATTTTGTAGGGGATACTGTTGAACATATATTTACCAAGTTTTATTTCATACCAATCTCTGGTATTCAATAGAATAATGACTTGACAGACTTTATACCATATATTTTTCTTGATTTACTTCAGATAACCCTTATGGGTTGCTTTGCTTATTCTGTTTGTCAGTGACTACTCTGTCAATGGTTTGAAATGTTTGCATATAGAACGATTAATTCTGTACTGCCTGGTCAGTCTCACACAGATCCTTCTGTATGTTAGATATAGCCACAAAATTATATGGGCCATGTTAAATTAAATCTGGATCAAGCTGTGGTTTTACTTGATGTCTCATGTCTCAAGAAATCCGAATACAGTAAAATGGGTGGCTGCACGCAGATCCCTGGGCATGTGCAGGGGTCTACAGACACCTGAGCGTGTCCAGGGACCCTTTCTTATTTTACTAGTAGAGACATAGTATCACCTCTAAGGTCAATTCAGAGAAAGTTAAATTGTCCTTGTAGACAATGAACATCTACACACATAAGCTCTCTTCTACACACATCTACACACTAGGAAACAGAACTTTTGATTCCATGGAATGGAGTCCACAACTGCTTTCTTCCCCTTCCCTAGGGTTTCAGACTGTTGCTCTTTTACCTGTACCTTGATTTGAAACATGTGTGGACGAGAACATGTAAAAAGAGCGCCACGCTCCCTCCAGCACTCTACCATCACATCTGACTGGGATGAGGCCTTTGTGCTCCGTCACATGAATTCCCAGCTATGTCACTTGGCAAGTAGCTCTGGAACTGCTTCTCAGTAAGATGAACCTGCTAGTAGAAGGTGACTAATAGCTGAAGGGACCTACTGTCGTCACCAAATCTACTTCATATTGAGAACTGGAAAAGCCACGTGGCATTGTACAATACTGAAAAGGTTATGCAGCAATAACTTTTGTGGCCAATGATGAATAAAATATGAGCATTTCAACAGCTTATTTACTAGGAAAAAATAGAGTTCAAGCACTAAGCCCTCTCCCTTTTTAAATGCTGCCTTGAAAGTTTATTGGACTAGAATCGCCTCAGTGCTGAACCACGACAGCTTTTCTCTTTGCAGGTGTTTATAGACATGCACTTATTCTGATGTTTTCCTTTTATGTAACAGTGAACCTGCAATATTAAAACAACATCTTTTAAATGATGATATACTCATTGCACTTCTCATGGAAAACTGCTTTCTGACCATACAGTGGCTACTGCAATGAATCTGAAGTGATCATTACTGTGAAATATTCTGGAGGGTGCTCACTTTGAAATGAGCAGTCAGAGCCTGGCTGAGAGCTAGCAATTAATTAGTGAAACACCATATGTTAGCAGACACACAGCAGATGTGTGTGTGTGTGTGTACATGGCAGAACAGAGTAGAAAATTCTACGGTTGCAGTTCAAGTGAGAGAAAAAGCAAATCTAAGGCAGAATCCAGGAAGAGCAACTTTGATTTGTTTTCTGAACAGTTAAAAATGTTTTTATTTTTACTGTGGTTATTGTTGGGCTAATTCTATTTGTGACTTCTAATGGTACCTTGTTATATGATAAATAAGATTGTTTTAATTTTCACTGACTGGAGGCACACATGCCAAAGCCCGTTGTGTCATACAGCAATTGTTCCATGTGTGTTTATCATCGATATTAAGAAAGAAAAATTTGATTTGTAACCTAAGCACTAAAGCAGTCAAATGGTGCTTATTCTTTATGTACTACTCTTAGAGTATTGCTAAATCATTGGTTAAAATGAGATTGTATTTTTCTTGCTGGAGTAAATGATTTTTAATATCTTCCTTAAAACTTGGTATACTTGATTCTCAAACTGCTGATTATTATTTATATTACCTCAAATACTGTCAAATCTAATTGATTGAGATCCTGAAGAGTCACCTAGTGTCAAGGTAGACAAAACACCATGAACAAGTTTAAATAATAAAAGACAGTATCATTATCATTCTATTTTAGAAACAGTCTGCACAAAGTGAGCCTATAGAAAACGCGTGGGCAAAAAAGAGAATTCCATGTGAACAACTAAATACAACTTTTAAAAGTCAGTATTTTAGTTCTACCTCATTTTGTTCTTGAAACAGTTTAGTATGTTTCAGGATGAGGTGCAGTCACACAGAAGATGCGATGCCCACAAATCTTGCAATTTATGTGAAAAGCGGGTAAATGGAGATCACAAGGGCAGGCTTGAATCAGGGTCAAGAACAGCACCAAGAAAGGAAACGGTGCATCTAAAGCACATGAGTAATAGAACAGAACCTCACATTCCTGAAAACTTATTCAATGTTCCTGAACCTTCATTCTGTAGCTTTTGATAGACTAGGTGTTTTTATACCAGTAGATTTTATAAATTTAAATAAGGAAGCAGAACAATGTGATTAGCACTGCACTTTCAGAAATCTGTTGCAAGAATTTCCCATGCTTTAACAAGACAGGTATGCTATCTCGATTGATTTTTAGGAACATTATGCCTGTATGTGTATCTCTGGTGTTATCCCATTATCTTAATATCCTGCAACGAATCACTTCTCCCTTGTCCCTGTCCCAGCCATTCCTTTTTCTTCTGTATCTGCCTTCTGTCTTCTTATACGCTGTCAGTTTCCTTTCTTATCAAGTTGTTGAAAAAACCTCTTGCCTAAATAGCAATATTTAAGACTAATAATTAGATTTATCTGGTATACAGATAATTTAAAGGAAAATAAGTTTCCTTCTTGAAAACAGCAATCATACAGACAATAATTGTTTCTTTTTTCTTAGTTTAAGTTGCTTTTTGGCAAGGTCTTAGAACCTGTATCTCTCAATTTTTTGGCTTTTCTTCAAGGTCATGCAGTGTGTCTGTCTATTCTATTCTTTCTCTGGAGTATTTTTTTTTGGTTATCAGTGGTTTGCTTTACCACTGAAATACCATCAAGGATGACTTGCTCCCTACTCTGGCAATGCTTTGGGCTTTCGCTGAATATGAAGTATTAGTGTTTGCTTGGCAAGCCTGAGTATACGTCTGAGCACTGCAAAGTGGGAGATCAGAACTTAATCAGTAGTTCCTCAGAAATGTGCTAGAAAGCCAAAATCAGAATTTTTATCCCAGTGTAAAAAGAGTGAGGCTGCTCTATATGCCACTTCATGAAAGATAATTTGAGTGAAAGGGATGTGTGGTGCAGGGAGCTTTTAACAGGAATCT
Source organism: Campylorhamphus procurvoides (assembly GCA_013396655.1). Lineage (NCBI taxonomy): Eukaryota > Metazoa > Chordata > Aves > Passeriformes > Dendrocolaptidae > Campylorhamphus > Campylorhamphus procurvoides. The sequence continues at coordinate 29,125 of WBMV01003419.1, forward strand.
CCTCATGAAAGACCAAGATGTGTTTGCCGTGTCCTGTTTGGGATCTGTGGGTTCAGCTGACTGTGCTGCAATACGAGGCAAATACCAGCAGAGGTCATAGAAGCAGGAACAAAAGCATGGAAAACACTAGTGGACTAACAGGAAAGTAATCTGGGATGGGTAAAAAGCAATGTCTGCAAAGCGAATCACAGTCACAGAGAGTGCAGAGTACCAAAAAGAATTTAGTAGCTCACAAGCCTATATCATATATTGCACTAATTGCAAGGTAATGAAAATGTCACCTTCTAAGAAACAATCCAAATAATAAATACAAGTTATAAGGTACCTCAAACCCCGCTGCAAAATTATCTGCTACTAAGATGCAGCTAAATCATCTAATGAATTAAAGAACATTTGGGAAGATATTACAAAAATAAAATTCAAAAGCAATGTGCCATTCATCCCAATAAGAAATGACATATTTTTAGTAAAGGCTAAATTTATACTCAAGGGAGAACACTTGAAGAAAAATTATATTTGTTTATGCAGGCTTCTCTTTGTAAACTTTCAACATCTATGTATGTAAAATTTTCATAACAACATACACTAAAGTTGCTTTCCTTTGACTGTTATGTCCTGAAAATTACCTATTGGAAACTGGGAAGGTTAAGCTTGATCAGGAAGTTATTATATTCTATTTCATTATCAGGAGAAACTTTCAGTAGTCTGATTTACATAAAATACATCAGACTGTATGCACAGTGTCTTTATTTTTAATAGGACAATTAAAAATATATTAAGAAGAAGAAATTTCAAGCTTGTTTGTTAATGTAAAGTTTGGCAATGGTTTTATTAAAATTATTTCGTATGCTAAATTAATGAAGCTCTGACCATGAAATGGCAATCAAAGAGGAAGATGAAAAAGCTTACTAGTGCCTAGATTTGTGGCCTCTATACCACTACAGCAACAAAAAACTATAAATCACTGGGATATAAAGTGGAATAACTTTAAATACCAAAGACAGGGAAGGGCAATTTTTGTAAATGCCTTTTATGTTTTAAATGGTACAATGTTTTAAATGATCAATGAATCTTCTATTGATCAACCTGAAAGGATTGAGTCAAACATCTAAATAATGGTCTCTGTTTGTAGGTCCACATTTCCACATGCTTCTAGGGTAGCATAATTTTTTCTCTTCTTTACAAATATACAAAATCAATTTTTGCAGATTACAAAGCGAGGGCAGCACTGACAGTCTTTAGGAGCTTTGTCAACTGCTTATGTTCTAATAGGTCTCTACTTTTGCTTCTGAAGCAAGAAATGCCTATATACTTTGTATCATGTTTATCCATATTATTTGAGTCAGAGATAATATAAAGCAATCAGCTAATTCTATCTGAATGACTTTTTTTGTCACTGCCTTTGTGGTAAAACAATCAATCATGAGAAATGCTACCTGCTAAACCTTGACAGGAACAGTGAGCAAACTGCCATGACTGGGATTGTTTTCAGTATGTGTAGATTTCTGATGTGTAATCAAGAGTTCATTCCCACTGCAGCATTAGAACGATTCAGTTTGGAAAAGAGAGTTACTCACTAGATACAAATTAAAGAGAAACAGAATTTTTTGTGCCAGTGCTTACAGGACTAGATACTTAAAAGTCTAAACAGTTAATACTGTTGGATAACAGTGACGCATTCCAGCCCAAGCATGTGATTTTCACTGCTTTATTAGCATATGCCTCCTAGCTTTACCTATTCCAAGAACTAATAATAAGTAGGTCAGGCCACTGTAACTTTCTTTTTTTTGACAGCATATTTCATTGCATTTATGAGTAACTGTATGTTCTCTTGCACTTTGTGTCCCTGTCCTCAGACATCTGCCCTTTTCGCCGTGCTCCAGCAGTAGCTAATTACATTGCTGTGGGTTCCACATTTTAGTTTTCTACTGCCTGAATAATATTTAGACAGGTGCCCCTCTGCTGCCTGTATGTCTCTGCTGGAATCATCTCTGTTTCCCAAATAGAAGGGAGCAAATGGTGTATAAGCACAAAGGGAGAGTTCTCAGTTTTGAACAGGGGAAAACAGGCAGTCAGTCATAAGGTGGAGGGCTAAACATCACCAGTGGGATGTTGCTGCTTTTTGACACCTCTCTATCTCTTGGGTAGGAAATTAGCAGGAGACCTCAGAGAGGTCACAGGCAAATGCTAAGCTAATTTACTTGAAATAAACTGGGAGGTGGACCTTTGGGGAGGTGCCTAGAAGTAAAGATTCTATGCAATAAACCTCTTTCAAAAGTTTTAACCCAAAATGCATTTTATGGACTAGATACATGGGTGGAAAAACCAAAGAAATTAGTGCCAGAGTCCTGCAACGGAACGTACTGACACTTTCCAAAGATAGATTTTCACCACATCTTGTAACATTTTGTGGATGTAAATTTGAGCTGACAAACAAGCTATTTAATTTTGGAATGTTGTGCATCTCACACAGAGTAGTTGGAGTCAAATTAAGTTCCAGCTTTGGTAGATAACATTTATTAGTTCCAAGGGGACCTGTGAGTAAAAGCAAAAAAGTAATTGGAATGGTGGAGGGAAAGCCATGTCCATATAAAATGGAGAGTTAATTTTACAAAGTGTAGATTTTAATTATATCAAAGAGTTTCTGAGAACAACATAGAACCAGAGTAGGCGGAGAATTAGATGTTACTGTAGAAATGAGCTGTAGGAAGGAGGAAGCTTGGAGTATTTGACTTAAATTTAAGCCACAAAAGCAAGTACATAAAATTAAAGCAAAGTCAACATAGAAGTGGGATTTGTGGCTTCATGGGGATGTTCTTGGAGTTAAGAATTTCCACCTAAATGATGTTCACATTAACTTAATGTTTTTATGAAGGGAAAAAGTAGAAATGACAAAAGTACAGAATGAGTCAGTGCTAGCCAGTGGTAAATGTGGACGATCCATCCTTGAGGGGAATGAAACTGGTTATGACTCATGTCCAAAATACTGAGCTTCTTTTTAAACTCTGATTTTAACAGGGAAAACAATGACAAGAAGTAGAGTATTTAGGCTAGAGTCTGAAACACATTGACATTGACAAAATTATTCTTATTAATTTGAATGCATGCTTAATTACTCTCATGATAAATAAATATAAGGACCTTAAAAAAGAAGTGTGTGTGAAATGTAGCCTGTCAACCTGGTGATGTGCATATGAACAGGACAGGACCTAGTTTATCAACTCACCATATCACTTTGTCACCCAATTATTTAGATCCTTACCTACCAGATATAAAGAAACAAACTTGTGCTTGACAAAATCAGTCTTAATGAGGAAATGACTCATGGTTTTTAACAATTTATAATAAAGGGCATAGAGCAGGGTGCCTGATTTCATGAAGGTATTATGCAACCTTATGTCTTGGAATGCTCCCTGATGATAATTGTCTTAGACACAGAGGACCACCACCACCTGCTCTTGAGAAAACTGCCCTGCTTCTGGTGGGTCTCTTACCACATTTTAAACTACAGTCTAAACCCTAAAATTTGCTTTTTTTTTTCCTCTCCCTGTTATCTGCTTTGCAGTTTTGCACAGCTTCTGATTGAAGAAAATAAAATAGGGGAATTAAACATGATATTTGTATTTAAAAACAAAGGTGCTTTCCTTTTCATTGCTTTAAATGCAGGTTGTGTAGCAATCCTTTCTCCAGCCTGAAAACATTAGGTGGAGAACAAGCTCTCCATATCAAAACCATACCCTCTTTACACAGAAACACCAAACTCTCTTTCTGATGTAAATCTTGTAGCCAATGAAAGGCAGTGAATTTTCTTGTAGTGATTTGGTGCAGTGTGTCTGTTAACCATCAGGGAATGAGGAACACTGAGAAAACTTACAATGAAATAGAAAAGACAGCTGTGTAGCTTTTTGGGTTTGAGTTTTTCCCCCAGTCACAATTAGAAGTATGCTTACTAATAATAACACTAATAGTGTTTGCAATAACCTGATTACAGCTATTTATTTTTAACTGATGGCCATTCTTCCCTTTCCCAGGAAACTGATGTTAAACTGATTTTTCTAAACAAGCTATAGTTTAGCAATTCTTTAACTAACTGTAACTTGGAAAAAGGAAGGCAAAGTGCAATTATTTCATAGAGAATCAGAATATACCATCATGTCTATTTACCTTAATCCATGACTATGGAGATCTTATTCCTATTCTTGACCAGTAACCCAAATTTATAGGAAACATTGCTGCAAGTAAGCACTCATCCCTGAAGCAGGCTGTTCCTGACCTGGCTCACGGTTAGACTAGACATGAAAAAAGGCTGCACTAATTTTGCCACCTGTCAAACCTCTTCCTTTATCAACCATTTTAAGATAAATCATCAAAGCATGTTTATTTTGAAAAGGAAACTGGAGTTGCATCTCTGTGGACATTTTAAACCCATTGTTTTGTTCTGTGTGATAATGTTTTCTATTGCTTATGACAATCATTAATGTTTTATGAAGTGCTGCATTTATTTGTTTAATGATATTCCAAATCTTTTCTAAACAGCTCTGAATTAGGCATGCCTGACTGCTTGGAATGCTGACAAATATCAGTGGTTATGGATGGTGAACTAGGCAATGACCTATTCACCACCCAGTGTAGAACATACTGTATTTTGGAAAGGCATAAGAACAAATGTATTTCTCTCTCAAGTAATCCAGAATGCACACTATATTCATAGCTGACAATAGCAGAAATATACGTTCAATACAAGCTGAACTTTGGTTAAGCTTTAGAGAGGGCCAGAGCAGGGCACAATGGCTAATTTTGTGACAGAAAAGTCCTTTTCCACCTAATAAATAAGTCACCCAGTTAAGGGTCGCTTGTAATGCCCCAGGATGTAGAGGTGGTCTTGTCTGTGTGTATTATACCTGCACTACGGCATCCACGACTCAACCTGGAAATTGAGTAAACTGCTGCTTCACCAGTTATATAAAATTCTTCACTCATATGAAAGTGGTTTTTTTGCTTCTTCATTGGTCTGTTTGACTCTTTTTACAGTTGCAGCTCTTAATTTGAACTTTACTAGGTAACGATGGTGATTAATATCTATTTCATTAACATACTTATTTCATGAATTCTCAGAAATACCTGCCATGAAAATGATTAATGAAGTGAATCACTTAAGCTGAGAGTATTCTCGGAGATGGTTACAGTCACAGGAAGTTCCCATGTTTTTTTCTGGTGAACTTGTTGCTTAAAAGCTGGAGATTTACCGAAGAAAATTTCTATCTTAAGATGTCTTAAAATAAGCAAAAAAGAAAAAAAAAGAAAAAAAGAAAAGGTAAAAGACAGGAAGAAACATAACCAAACTCCAATGTGTTGATATAATTGACATATATTGAAGCTTTGAGATCAGAATGGCTTGTGCTGGAAGGGACCGTAAAGATCACAGAGTTCCAACCCCCCTGCCATGGGCAGGGACACCTCCCATTAGACCAGGTTGCTCCAAGTGCTATCCAGCCTGGCCTCGAACACTTCCAGGGATCTTGGTTTCAACCACCAGGTAGTAGAGATGGATGCAGGTCAAAGCGGTCTTGTCCTTGAAAGTAGAGCTTCGTACAAAAGGCAGAGTATAGAGCAAAAGGTAATGGCATGGTCAGGTCACAAGTCAATTATCTACCAAGTAGCGATGCAGTAAAGCTCTGGGTTTGTCAGAGACACAGGCCACTGAGCTCAGAACCGTGTGAATGGGAGTAAATAGCCCTTCACATCCTAAATTCCCTGACCTCTCCAAATGTACAACTTATAAACTAGCTTGCAGCATGTAATTTTTTTAAAAAAGAAAGGTTTATTGTTATTATTATTTTTGGAAATACTGTACTGACTTTGCTGCAGGCAATAGGTAGAAGGAAAACAGCACTGTGACTCAAGAAAGCATTGTTAGTGTTCAGTTAGAGTAAATGATTGCTGTTACCATTCAGCTAGACTAAATGATTACTGCCAAGAGACAGCTATTCTGTGAGTTCTTCAGCTGTTCTGCTCCAGTGGTACTGCTTATAGTTGAAGAGCCTTCCAAAATTCTGCATTCAGTCTTCTAGAAGAGTTATCAGAACATGAGATTTCTACTCTTTTNAAAAAAAATCATGCTGTAGACAGTCGCTTTATAACGAAACAATCACTTATAGGTTGATTAGAGGAGAAAAAGGTGGTGAGAGGTTAAAGGAGAGACATGTTTGCGTGTAAATTTTTAAATGTGATACCATATACATTTGGCCACTTACAGACAGAATTCATTAATACTGAATTTTTTTTAAAGTTGGAAGAGCAAGAATTTACTGAAAACAACTGGGGGGTGGAAATGATCTATTTAACTCATTTCACAGCAAATCTTTCTTTCAAAAGCTGCTATGAGTTTAGGAAAAAATGTAGATCTCAGTCATAGAATGGTGGCCTATTTCTAACAAAAAATACAAGACAATAAAATGTTACTTTAAATCATACTATTATGAAGGTAGAGAGTCACTTTGTGTTGTCTTATTTATTGGGAATGATGATGTTTAAAGATTCCAGTGAACACAAAATGTAATCATATGGCCCTCTCAGCTTTAACCATGCAGGTGGAATGCACAATCCTTTGCAACCTAAATTCTCTGACCTCTCAGAATGTATGCCTTTAGCTCAGCTCCCAGTGTAGGATTTAATAAAGTAAAAGGTTTGCCAAAGGCAGTGGCTATTGAGAAGAGTGGCAGTCTGCCAGAGCAGAGGATGGTTTTCCCAGGAGAACAAACCTGATTTTTCCAGCAGTGTCCAGCTTCTGTCCAGGTCCTGATACTGCCAGTGGAGCAGGACAGAGCCAGGCCCAGAGCTGCTCCCCAGAGCTGGAGGATTGGCTTCTGCCAGCAGCTGCCCATGTGGTATCAGTGGCAAAGGGATTCTCCCAGCAACAGCAGGAGGAACAAGGAGCAACACACTGCTGAAAACTCTCTTGAGTTCTGCCAGCAGGATCTGAATTGTAAAGTCCCCATAATCACTTGAGCATGTTTTCTGCAGGCTTTTTGCTCTCTGCTTGTAACTATTCTGAATCCAAGTTCTTTTTCTTCAGCTGTCTCTGAGCAGGCTGTGATCAAAAACCTTTCAGCTGTGTGAAGCCCTGGGAAGAACTGAAAGTAGACTTCTTGGAACATAAGTGTACTTGAAAGATAATTTCAGGCTTGCAGGAGACAAGATAAGAGACTATAATGCAGGAAATCTTTAACAATTCAATATGTGAAAATTCAATATATGATTTGGTTTGTCAAGAATTTGTCAATTTTAAGGATTTACCATGACCTTTAAGTGGAATAATTATTCTTATGAACTCCACAAGAAAATAATTCTTAATGGTGTACACAAAAAAGTAACTGTCATATGGAGTTACTTCAGTGCACATGCTCCTCTAAACCTACACAAGAAAATCTTCCTGTTGGTTTTACTGATATATGTCCTATATTTACTTTCTGGGTTTGCTTTTTTGTTTACAAAAGGAGGTTTACTTTATTTTAGCTTAAAATTCTTTTCCAACCAAATGGTGTTTTTTGTTTGTTTTTTAAAGAACAAAGTGAATGTGCTTTGAAAGAACACATAAAAGTATCTGGCTCCTTTCTGAAACTCTACAAGTATGAGGAGGCAGAACTTTCAGCTCTCATCTTGCTCCAGCTCAAAACCAGGTACCATATCTAGAAGAAGAGATAATGGTTCAAAAGCCTTTGTGAATGTGCCAAACGTGTTACACGCTGTTTGGCTTTTCCAAGAGAGAGAGTTGCCAGTTATTCTGACTGCATTTTAGGCCACCAGAAACAAAAGCGCTTATCCTAACAGTGGCAAGAAAACCCCTTATGCAGCCTTCAATAGGTTTTGAGCTCAGCAATTGATATGCTGAGTATGTCCAAAGTTTATGACAAGCTGTTGAGAAAAAGAACTACAGTGAGAAATGTCTAAAGGGTCAGAGTGAACACTGAAACACTGCCTTGCAGAGTCAGCTAGAGGTAGAATTTTGTTTTTGCATCCTGAAGGCAAAACATAAGGTTGATAATGCTTCAGACACAGGCACTAAAACATTGTATGCAAAAGTAAGATCATGCACAGAGTAAAGACTACAGATGTTGGTAGTTTTGTTAAACTATTCAAATGGAAAAGTGTGAGGTCAGATTCTTAACTCATTGGGACCACTGTGTCAGGAAACGTACTTGACTAAAGCTTGGATACATGTACTGCCTGTGGGAAGGGAGCCACATGTTCCCATTGAACACAGGAATTGTTTTGGAGTATTTTATCATTGTCCTTAAGTTGCTCTAATGATGACTGACACTTCTTTCAATATTTATCTTTTTTCCGCTACTATTACTGCTGTTGTGTTTACCCCCTGCTGGTTCCTGCCTCCTAAGTTGGCAAATATAGTTCAGTGTCCATAAATAACTGTTTTTCTTTGCAAAAGTTGAGCTCCTGAAAGCAGTCATATTCTAATTAGTCTTTAAGTGGCAATCAGGGATCACATATCAGCATGTGCTGATACGAGATTCATTGTACTTTGAAATCTATTGTTTTAAGTAATAGTATTTCAATCAATATGTTAGAAAACATCTTAGTCTCTCGTAAAGAAAAAAATTAGCCTCACGAAAATGCCTTTAAATAGGCAAATTTAAATGCTTGCTGGCCTATTACTCAGTGCATGTTGCACAATAAGATATTACGAAGTAAAGATATGTTCCCATATTTGAATTCAGGAACAAAGGACTTTTCTAGTTCTCCAGAATTTTTTCTTTCCTGTAATATTTCAGCATATTCTTCAACCAAATGTCCACGATGTGCATTTTTTACTTCAGAAATACTGTAGGGTGGATTGCAAAGTTAAATCCCAGGCAGCTCAGTTTGTACTCTTGAGATGCACTGAAGCAGACAGAAATCAGTATTGACTTAATTTGTTACTGTGTCTTCGAAAAATACATACTTTGATGTCTTGGGTAATTCTGGAGAATCCTAAGAATGAAGGACAGAGGAGGGAGAGCTACTATTTCTAAGCCATAACTTCTTTTTTGTGAGGCAAGCCTTCATTACATATTTGTTGCTTTGCTTTCACTCTAACCTTGACCTTTTCAACTAACTTTTAATTTAGGATATTAACAATCTCACAGTATTCACAGTTTATAACCTTCTTGTACAGTTTGTTACAAAACTTCAAGAAAATTGACTTAAGGCTTTCTGAACTCATAGTCTTCTATGTAGGAGCCTACAGTTTGCTTTTCAAGGAAGGACTCTGATAGTTTGTGACAATTCTCCCATACTGAACAAATTTGCAACTAAACCTTTAGACTCCCGTGTCTGTGCTTTCTCTCAAGCAAATTCGAATTTTCAGATGGAGGACTATTTGCTTTAGTTTACAGTTGTAGCTTTTTATCACTGGAGACTCTCTGAAGAGCCAATAATACATTTAAAATTTTAGTAGCTTATGCAGGAATGTGGGTTTGTGGATTTTTTTCTTTAAATTATTTTTTCTTTTCTGAAGACCAACTGGATATTTTCTTTTGAAGATGTTTACACATTGCAATTTTGATTTGCTTTAAGCACCTGTTTTCAAATATTTCTCAGCTGTTCTACGAATCGGTGACTGAAAAATGGGCACTCGCTGGCTCCCAATGTGCACTGCTTCAGGTGAGCCTGTACCAGGCATACTTGTATCTGCCTGCCCTTAGGATGTGTTTAATTGACTTTTGCTCCTGTCTTGATTGATAAAAATTGTTGCCTACAGGATTGGCTTTTTGCTTCTTGTTTTGTTTTTTTCCTGATAAAAATAACAGACAATAATAACAGAAAAACCCCACAAAACCCACAACTCAGGTGGGCATGAAATACATCCTGTGCATTCTTAAAGCTTGGAGAAATTGTCTGCTGGAATCAAAGTATCTGTTTGTGTGTGAGGATTGACTGAGCTGGTATGGGCATTACTGGGTGCAGTGATTAAGTCATCAATCTTGTTTTTGATACAAACCCAGAAGCATGCTAAGATCATACTTATGATGATGAATAGCAGAACATAAATGATCAACTAGTATATTTCATCACTGTAAAAGGCCTTTTGGGAAACAGGCTGATAAAGATGGTCAGTAGCCTTGAGAGAGAGATTTCTGTGTAGACTAAAATGAATTGGTATGTAATGTAAGGGGCAGTGTCAAATACCTTTGCCTGGACGGCCCTGGCCACGTCGCTCAGGTAAAGGTCATTTGGCCAAGGAGATAAAAGGCAGCTGGCTCATGTTTTGGGGCTCGCTGGCTTCACGTGACAGGCCAACGTTGCCTTGGCGGGGACGCCCGCTGTCACCTGTGAGCCAGCTGAGCCTTGAGGATGCAGCCACTGCTAGGGAAGTGTGGGCATTGCAGGGCTGGGGGAGACAACTCCATGGGGGACCCCTGGGCAATTTGGGGGTTTGCACCTGGGGGCTTATTTTCTCCTCTCTCTCTCTCTTGGGTTTCTTTCCTGTTTACTTGGCCACCTTTAGTAATAAGACTGCTGTTTTGGTTAAGCTTTCTGCCGTGCTTCAGTTTCAGCTTCCACATCCCTTTCGGACCCCTATTTTTCCCTGGAATAGTGGGAGATACGTGTTTTTATTTGGAAGTTCTTGACAGAGGATGAGGTGAACTCTGCTTTGCAAGTAAGTGGGAGCACAGGTTGCAATGATTTAATGACTCACCTACGTAGTCAAATGCTGAGGTACGACATTGATATCTGCACGGCCATTTGAAGATACACACTTGCTATACATGAGAAAACGCATCAGCAAAAAGTGTCCTGTTATGAACAGCATAATCTCTTAGCAACACTGCTCTGGGTTCTCCTGTGCACATTAGGAAATAACTTTAACTTACAGGAAGTCTCACAGCTTGTTTGTACGTGCTTTTTTACTGATGTGTCTGTTTTGCCAGTAAATGCATTTGAGTGCAAAGAGAACTGCCTGTCCATAGCCTGTACCAGCTGCAGTCACCTTGGCAGTAGGCGGGAAGATGTGTGAGTACACTGGCAGAAAGATAACTTCTATGGTAATGAAGCATAACAGCTTGTGAAAATGCCTTTCTATGGAGTTGTTTGGACTGAAAACAAGCCAGGCACATCAGAGGACCTAAATCCCTAAAAAGGGGGTTGAAAAATAGGTCTGGGCACACAGAGGAACAAGAATCTGCCAAACATAGACGGGAATGAAAGTCTGTTAGATAATGTCCAAAAAATGTTTGAGAATTCATACCTCTTTCTGGAATTCAGTTTCTATTTTTTTCTATTTATTTCTGATTTTAATGACTCCCTTAAAAAATACCTTTTGAGGTTTAGATTGGGTATTATAGTTTTTCACCCTCAAGAGTATAAAACCTTTTCATGTGCCAGGAAAAGCAATAAAGCATTAAGGGTTGAATTTGGGAAGCTGGTATCTTTTTCTTGAATTTGTCGATTTCTTAGTAGACTTCAGAAACACAGCAGATATAAGTGGGCAAGGAAACTAGTAAGGAGAGGTCCAGCAGCAGTAAACTACACTTTTTTGAGAAGGTAGCTCTAGTAAAATATCAGAGGTTTGATTGAGTTGAATTTAGTATAATTTTTTGAGTAAGGTCACAGCATTTCTGCCTATGAAAGTGGAAATAAGAAGTGATGCTTGACTTGACAATATTTGAGAACTGTATCAGTGAAAAGAGGAAGACATCTAAATACGCCTTCCTCCTCAAAGAAAATAACAAAAAAATACATATTCGACATGACTTGATTCAAAATGTTTCCTATACTTGTTGATCTGAAGAAATGTATAAAAAGAGAACTTGTTTTTCAGGTTAGAAAATCAACTTGCTATGTTTTCTGCAGTAGTTCTGTCTGAAGAGAAGCAAGCAGGAGAACTGTATTTATCCAGTATATTTTTCTAAGTTTCCATTTAGATCTAAAAGCCCTTTTCTTGTCTGCAATGTATAGTCTTCAGTGTGTTTGTGCTCATGTGTAAGGGCACTGTACTTAGTTAAGGGAAAATGATTGAAACCCAGTCTTCTGTCATTTTAAAACTCTTTTCAAAAATTATTCTCATTGTTTCTTTTCTTCCCCCCGCCCAAGTCACACCCTATTCTTTTTTTTTTTTTCCCAGCCATATCCATTCCATTATAAAAGTATTTTAGGCAGCTTTCAATAAATCTTTTGTGGTTTTTTGGCAGTGCTTATTAGTCATAATTTCTCCAGTAAATCCTTTTCTTCTATCCTGCCTCAGCAAGAATATTTAATACCTAAATTTTGCTGGGCGCTTTGCCCAAAACTGAAAACTGCCTTTGGTCACTTCTAGTGACCTGAATTTCAAATCTGAAGGAAGTAGAAGCTGTAGGGCTCAGAAGCTATGAAAAAATGAAGACAAAGTTAAGTAGATTGAACATGTTCATTTTAGGCTTTCAGGTACAAAAAGAAATTCAGGTTTTTTCTTTGAAAAACACTGCAGTGACTGATATTTCTGACTATGATCTGTTTTGTAGTGCGAGTTCCAGGCAGGGCACCAGTAGACCTTTCCGGGTCACTGACAGTAAGTCATGATTTTTCATTCCCTCTCTAATGGATTCATACACAGTTAATTACCGAGGGTCATTTTCCTGGATTACAGCCAGAGTGTAAAGCTTTCTGAAAACCCCTGTTCTATATGTATCTGAGCTTCTTGCTCCCAAAAGGTGAGAACTGTGAAGTTTGCTGTTCATCCACAGAGCAGATGGTAGCATGTGCCAGTTTCTATAAGACCAGCTTACATGAACCCTGACATGGAAGATCAGTTCTTTGGTATGAAAGATTAATTAAATGTCCTATGCTTTTGAGTCCTACTCTTTTTAACAGTAGTGCTGACTTAGTCTCCCTGCAAATTCAAATAAAGCCAATTTACCTGCAGCAGCACTTACCAGATATCTCCATTACCTTTCAGATGTCTGAGAGTCAGAGAAATAGAATGAAGCAGAATCAAAATAGTCCTTCTTGCCACCTCTCAGCACCCCTGGGCTTTTCCTGTAAAGGGAGGAAGCAACTAACAGACGTACAACTTGGGAACCAAACAATTAAATCCCTGTAGACAGACAAAATATTGCCCTGAGACAGCTCACCTTTTATAATGCATGGCCACAGGACACAGTGCTGATGTCCTGCTGCATCTTCCAAGCTTCAAGGTCATTTTGAGTAGAAAACAGATCAGAGATTTTGGCTGGTGGACGTATCATGTAACCTGATCTGTTTTCTGTTACTAGTGAGACTCACTATGGTTTCATTCTGACCTAGGGGACACGTGGGGTTGAAATACACTATAAGCAGGTCTAGTAGTGGTGGAAGTGGGAATGCCTGCGTTTCCCTGCACTTGGACAGACCACCAAGGGTCAAAGATATATGGGAGTTCCTCATAGTTTGCAAGGGCACAAGCTGGGATACAAGGCTCTGGCTCACATTGCCACTAAGATACTTTCTCTGCGGATTTGCAGAGGACATGGGAAGTCCTAATGCACTCTTGTCCACAGGAAGACCCCTTTTCTTTCTTTCTACAAAATTTATTAGAGTTCTGCATGACTTTCAGACATTGAGAAAAGGGAAATGAACTTGTTGTGCCTAATTGATGTAGTTGTGAATAATTTTAAGATTTGCACTGTGTAATTCTTTATTCCATGAGTAGTGCCAGGGAAAATTACAAGTGCTGACGAATCTGTTCATTTGTTCAGGCGCATTTGCAGAAAATATTAACTGATCCTCTGTGAGGGATTGTGAGATTTTCCACATATTTTTAATTAAACTGAAGGTTTCCATGTTTGCATAATTTGCTGCTTTTCTCCCTTGGTTCCATACTTTTTACTCTTTTTAATTATTTCTATTTCTTATGCAAGAATCCTTTTCACCTTCTCTTTGCTCTAAGCAGTTTGCTGTTCTTCAGAGTTGGATCTTCACTGACAGCTTGCTTTTCTGTGTTTTTAGTGTATAAATAGCAAAACATGCATTTAATTCTCGATGACTTTCATTTTAGACTAGGGAATCTGAAATAGAAAGTGAGAACAAATATAAAATCTTCATGAAAGAGGAAGAAAAGAGTCTGTAAGATCTGCAGTTTAAAAAACTCTAAAACCTTTCGTCTTTAATCCTCTTATAATGCTGTCACTGGCTGACAGGCAGGTGACGAGATTTTCCATTTTCTGGCATTGAAGGACAGATTGGGTCTCAAAGGATTCAGTTTACATCTTTTGATGTAAACTTTGTACAGGTGTTGGTTTAGACTTCACATTGCCTGTATCTGTTTTTTTCCCCTCCTCTCCATGAGGATAGTATTCCTCTGTCTGTTTAGTAGTCACAGTCTCAAAAATGTTGTCTTTTGCATCGGAACCATTAGCATATAGCATATATAGCACATAGCAACTATATAATATATATATATTCTAATGTTAAATTTAGGTCTCCAGTTCAGGGCTGTATTTGGGCACGTGCCTAATCCCTTTGGAAACTCACACTAGCAGTGTACTCAGCATTTGTCTCTGTACACTCCCCTGAACTGAAGCAGAAGAAGGAACACAAATCAGAGTTCAATGTACCAAATGATGCATCTCTTAGCAACAGGAAATCTGCATATTATATACAATGTCCAGAAAATTTCAGTGTTGGGTCTATGTTTATATACCAGTTTGCTGCTGCCTCTGCACTATAAGCACAAATGAATATTAATCTTTTTGATGCCGCACAGACATAAGTGGATATTTCAAGGGCAACTCCAGTAGAGTCTGAAATGTGAATCAACATTTTAAAACATTCTTAATGGAAGCTATTACTTTTTACTCATGTTATCTGACATAAAGACAATTCATTTTGATGTTCATATTTAGTTGTTGTGGCTTTATATCTCATATGACTTTTATGTTGTTCAGCTCATCATGAAACCAGGTTCCTTTTCAGCTGAGAGTAACATGCTTTCTTTTGTTTCAACCTGTTTTGTACATTGGGAAGCTATGCAACCCCTCATGTGACATTCAATCTTTTAGACTTACATCATCAGTCAAGTGAAGATTTCTGCACCAGCAAAAGAAATTAAATTGTGATGGTTTGGCAAGCAAAACATTTTTTCCCCCCAACTCATAAAAATAACAAGTTAGTTTTTAATTGCACATTAAGCAACTTTAAATGGCTCCTTGAAAGCCATCTGATGTCATTTGCTTACAATTTTAATATCTATAAGAAAGGAGAACTGTGTCTCAAGCTGACTTCTCACTCCATCTGTAAAATAGATCAAGGAGGAAAAGAATCAACTAAAAGAATAGCAAAAAAAGAAAAGCAAGGAAAGTCTTGAACAAATGACCATTTCATTTGCCACTGCCCCCAACAGGAACACCATCAGAAAAGTCCTTGTTAGGAATAATTGCTTGGCAGTATGAGATAATTTATCCTTGTTTTTTCTTGCAAATCATGGAGTCCATAGAAGAGTATAGGCAGAAAGTTCTGTGCAGGTGTCCAGAAGTGCTGCAATTGCTCTGCCTTCCTGAGAATTTTGTCTGAAAAGACACAGGAATTGAGTCATCCTCCTACTGTCCAGTGGACTTACATTAATTTCCTGGTTTTATTCTCCTTCAGAAATACATTTTCTGTTCATCTTTGCCTCCAAATATGCATTTCAGTTTTAAAATGATTAAACTCATGGGATGGTGCAGAGTACTCCTCCGTGGTTTCTATGGTAGCAAAAGGAATTTCTTCCAAGATTGCCTGCATGAGTTAATACAAAGTACAATTCATGCTACTAGCTGCGGGTGATGGCTTAGAGAAGGATTCTGATTTCGCAAAACAGGAAAATCTTAATTACATGTAACATTATTAATCAGTGATTAGGGAATCATTGTGGGGTCATAGAAACTAAATCCTGGGATTTTCGCTGCCTGTGTGTGGTATTGTTTTGACATGCAAGATCATACTTACCTGCCAGCAGTCAGAAACTAAGATCATTAATTTTATAAGGTTAATAAATAAGCTGAAGGAGCCTGGATGTAGGCTATAGGTTGCTTTGTTAGGTAAAGGGACATTCTAAATTCAAAAGAGAGGGAATAATGCAGTGTATTTTTATATGTCATCCCCTAACCTGTAAGGAAAAAAAAAATGTCACTTGAGACAAGTAGGGCTGCTGCTGTCTAGAGGTGACATTCACAGGGCTTCCCTGCATAACAGGGTTAGGCATATTCTGCTAGACAGTTTGAAAATGCAAGTAACACTTCACCTGCTCTCCAAGTAGCATGATATTGCTCAGAGAATATTTGGGTAGTGCTTATGAATCTCATAAAATGGACCACTTTTCTTGTTTTCAATATTTACTGCAAAATGGGCAGTATGATTAAACCCAAGATTACTGAAGAAGATGGTATACCTAAAAGGTATTTTGAATATGAAGTGGTTGAGCAAACACTTTGGTATGAGTGAGCCACACGGTAATGGGTATTGTTGACTTCTTATGCACCTTAATATTTAACTTTATATAAGAAAATGTGACAAAGAGACAATGTATCACTGAAATGATAATTTTAATTCTCTGTGTACCTGTTCAGCTATATGAGGAGAAAAGTTTAATTAACTTACAAAACACCTTGTAACTCTCTGCTACATCTACCTTTTTCTGCTCATCTGTGTGTCTCTGTTGCCATCTCTATATCTCTGTCACCAAAGTCTCTGACAAAGTGCAACAGGTCCCAGCTTACCAGGTGGTCCTGCAGTTTTGGGGGGCATTTTTGCTAACACGGGTTAGAATATTGTTCTGCACTTGTGTGTTTGTGTGGTAGAACCCTACAGGGATCTCTTTGGTACCTCCCCCTCATGAAGTGGGCATGTGGGATTGCAGGCTCATTACAGAAACTTGTCACAAGTTGAGACTAGTCCTGGCTCAGTTTAAAGGCCATTTCACACACACACACACACACACACACACACACACACACACACACCCCCGCCCAGTTTTCTGATGTAAGCCAGGGAAATGTCAGTGTTTTCCCTATACAAGCTCTGGAAAATACGAATTCTGAAGCTCCCACAGATGACTAAGTGATAACTAGCCAAGTTTTTAATTTTTTTGTTGTTACTGTTTTGGTTTGGTTTGGGTTTTGTTGTTGTTGTTGTTGGGTTTTTTGGGGGTGTGTGTGTGTGTTTTCTTGTTTCTTTTTCGTTTGCGAGGTTTTCTGGGTTTTTTTTTTGTGTTCTAACTTCTCTCTTAAAATTTTGGTTGCCTAAACACAATAAGGAACAGATGACATGAGATTTAATTAAAAAGATAATTTATATGTAGGGAAGGCTTTAGAGGGAGAATTCACATCTCATGCTGAACAAAATGAAACTAAATAGAAATGCAGATCTGCAGAGCTAAGTACAGATGGTAACTTATCTTCAGGTGGGGATGTATTCATGGTTAGTTGTGACATAACTCTCCAGTGGTTCTGATTGTTGAATAGCAGTGTGTTCCAAATTAGTGGAGAAGAAAATCGTAAACTTCAAGTGTGCTAATTCCTAAAATGTACCTGGTGAGTTTTCTTAATTTATGGTTTCCATTATTTTGCCGTATTTTCAAAGGTAGTTCTTTAGCCTGCTTTGTTTCTACTTTCATTTCCTATATAATTATTTTTCTTTTTTTCTTAATAAGTAAAGCACTTCTGTATCTTAACTATTTGAAAAGTGTGTTATTCCTCGAAATTGATAATTGCAGAGCACCTTTAGAAACTGGTTGTAACTACTTAGAATAAAATGCATTCTGTTCTACTATAACATGAATGATTTTGATTAGCTTTCTGATTAATATTTTTCCTGCTACCTATGAATTACATGGAACTTTACAAGTTAATATGATTTTTGATACTAAAATTGAAAAACTGGTATTTTCTGTTTCAAGATATTCATTGAATATATTTTCTAGGCAACATCACAATGTGAATCCATTTATTGGAACTGTGACAAATTATTCAGGCAGGGTAGAATTATTTAGTTGTACTGGTACTCAAGATAGTGTAGGGATCTGGTGTACTTTACATGGGATTGGTCACAGTGGTCTTAGTCTACAAATATTAATTTACTAAATTATCATCATCTTAATTTTTCTATGATTTTTAGAAAGACAGAGAACAGTAATTAAGCTGCCAATCAATACAAATCTCTTTCTTTACCTAGAAAAGTTTATTACAGGATTAATTTAAGGTTAACTTTCCCCAAATACCTCTTTCCAGTCCTATGCTTCCCCCACTCAAAAAAGCCCCCAAAACCCCAACCCAACAACAACAACAACAAACTACCAGGGTAAAATAAGGGCATATTTGAAAAGGAGCATCTTCTCACGTGGTACTTTTCCTTTGCACTGCATATGAATTCAGGAGTACCAAGGGTTCCTTCTGTGCCTGGGTGCCAGAAAGAGTGGGAAGGTAGGAACAATAAGAGAGCGCTTAGCATTTATTTGGCAAAATCCTCATAATGTTTACAGTTATCTCGGTTGTACTTGGGACGTGAACTTCAACCTGTTTACATAATCAAACCTTGTGTGTCTGCATGAACTGCTCAGCATTATTGGCTGTTTGTTTCTCTGTGTAGAGGTAGGAAAAACAAGCTCTGGACATTAAATTGCATGCTCATGCAATGAGCTTGTATCCAGCTTATTACCATAGCAGATCAATATGGTAAAACATTACCAAAGCAGATCTTATTTCAGGTTTGGGATGGATTTTAGCCTTAAATTTCCTGTTTGATCTTTGAATTCCCTGTAAAGGATAAAATCGCACACAGAGAAAAGGCTCAGATGATTTTCCCACTTCAGAAATCTTGAACAGAACTAACCACTGCACGACTTTACTGGGCAGGCATGCTGTAGTTTTGTTCACTTCACACTAGCTCTAAATCATGCAGTTACAGAAAAGATATATTCTACCATTTCTGCTCAGGCAATTTTTGGTCCCAGCTGATACCTTTACTGAAAGGAGCAGCCAGAAGCATTGTAGAGAAACTACCAAAAACTTATGATTCTTAAAATTGTATGCAGAGATTGACATCTGTCTTAGTTCAAGAGGTTGAGGTTTTTTCTGAGTAAGTTAAGATTAGGCTTCTCACAGCAAAAATGACTTTATAGTTAGGCCTATAGCATATACCTAAAAATTCTAAAGACAGTGATGGCTGATTGACTCTCGTCAGATATAGACTTCAATATGCTAGTATTAAAAAGCATGTGTTTGGTGGAGAGATCAGTATTTCTGATGTTGTTCCTACTGGTTGAATTACAGCTATACTACTATTTTCCTGTTTTTTCTTTTCTCATTTTGATAATCAATACGAATTTTATATGAGTACAAGTGAGAATATCTTATCCGGTCTAACATACTGTGTTGTTGAGTTTTTTCCCTTCAAGAAAGACAACCTTTTTAAATATGTTTTTGTGAGCTAATCTAACATTCTGGAATGAATTATTCAAATGTATTTGCTGACTTGCAAGTAAAGCTTTTAGTTCATGTCTGTTATTCAAGATCTTTTAAAGGTCATGAGCTTTCTTTTAAATATTCAACAGGTATGTTTTTCATTGTAAATCTTGACTTTAAAAAGAAAAACTGTAATGCATAAATAGGAAGTCTAAATCTTTTCATCTACAGTATCCTTCTAAATAAGGAGGGAAAGTGCACTGGCTTTTAATTTTTATAAAACCAACAATAGATCTCTCATGGGTATAATAAACTGATTTATCTGTGAAGCTTTTCATAAGATTTAATTAAATTCTCAGCTCAGCAAAGCAACAGAAATTTTGTTTGGAAGACAACACTTGCATTTTAAAGTGTTACTTTTCCCCTGGGCTGTAATTAAGTTTCATTTAGATGGATTCTTTATATTTTCACTTTTCTTCTTATGCTCATGCTTACTACTGGTTTCTGCCTTGGATGATTCCTTAGCTTAAAATAACAGGTTTTAGTCTTTCAACTCCATAAGCCTTTGAACAGGCTTTATTTTTAATGAAGACCTTTTCTTGGATGTAGCCATTAACTTTCAAATAACACCAGCCTTCTGTCATGGCACCACTAAAAGCCTGAAGTCTAAACATGCTCTGTTAAGTTCAGAGAACTGCAGTCTTCATTATTTTGGCCTTCAACAGTATTTTCTGTGGATCCTATTGCCTCTGAATTCCTCTCCCTCACTTGCTGTTGTGGGCTGCTTCTTTAGTGCATTATTGTACAAATTCTTTAGTCTGTGTCTCTGATTCAATTCTCAGCTGCAGGCTGGAGGAGCAGATCCATTCAATATTCACGTCAGCCTCTGTGTCACAGTCAAGCCTTAGTTTCATTCCTCAACTATCAAATTCTTGCACAGCGACTTTTTCCTTAGTCCTGTCTTTCCTCTGAAGCATGAGAAACACCAGCAAACGTAAAAAATCCTTACTTACCATCATCTTTCAGTTTGCAGCTCAGCTCTGCCATGGTCCTACAAAGTCCAAATTTGGTAGTAGGGCAGATAATCTGAAACTATATTTTCGCAGTTATTTTTGATTCCACATAAAGTAATGCTACCCACTAGAATTTGGGCAGTTAACAAAGTTTCTTGTTCCATTTCTGACATTACCCATTTGCCTGAATATATTATAAGTATACTTTTTTCTTTTTCTACACCTTGTAAGGCTTAAGGGCTTTAGCAGAACAGATGAAAGAAGGTCTAAATGGTTTGCACCTCCAATATATGTCGATATTTGCTGCTATATCTATGTAAATGAAACTGATACACATGGTTATGGGACCAATCCATTCCATGTTAGATAGATTTGTGTGACTGAGGAAAATGAGGTAGAAATGAGGGATCTTTTTAAAAGAAAAAAAAAAGAAAAAAAAAAAGAAAAAAACCCAAACCTTGACATTTTACCCCCTTTTTGTGTGTGTACCTTTAGCATTTTGTATTGTACAGAGGCTAAAATTATACCATACTGGTTAGTTAAAATAGTTTTTTAGGTTTGGTTAACATAGAAAATAGGAGAACTATTGTTGAGTCACATGATCTCCCCAAATACCAGCTCTTTATGTACAATCTGGGGTTTGTAGATGTTATAAATCTATAAAGATTTATAAATGCTTTGAAAGTGTTCTTTTTCTGTTTAATCCCTGGGAAAATAGTGTCGTGTCTTGGTCAGGACATAACATACTCTTGAAATATAAGTAGAAAATAAATGATTGTGGCCCTAGAGTATACTTTATGTGTCTTTGAATGATCATCTGAACATCCTCAGACATATTCCAGAGCAGTAATAGCTCTCTGCAGTGTGATGAGCTTGAAAACATTGTAGTAATCTGGCACATCAGGAGTGAGTTTCTTCCCTGGAATATAACTGGGAGAGTTAGTATGTATAATGTATACATTAGCATAATGTTTTATATAATATGTTATGTGTGGATATGTCTATAAAAGATAGGCTTCTGAGCAGGCTTTTTTCATAAAAATAACCCTTATCACAGCCAAACGCTACTTTGCTTGCTGTTTAGTTTGCAGTTTTGGGAGTCTGGCTTTACAATACAAAGGTCATCTTTTGATTCTGTGCTGAATAACTAACAGAATCTCTGTTCAAAGGAACACCATGCTTCTTATCTAGTTAGCACTAGATTGTGCTCTGGTGTCATTTTCTTACTTGGAATTTTGTGTTTCTCTATGAACTGCCCTTTGAATCTAACCCCCTTTCCCCAGGAGGAAATGACAAATCACCTCAGAAAGTGTGCTAGGAGCCAGGGTGCTGGCAAATGACTAAGGGCTTATTTCCTTTATTTTGTGTAGTGGTGGTAAGAAAAATTCACTCAGCTACTTTAGGCAGACACGGCACACTTTTCCATTTTGTGTGGTTTGCATTATTAAGATGTTTGATCCTCAGGTAGAGCACACACTTAAGTACATATGAAAAGGTTATCTCTTCATTAGGGTACTTCCAATTCAGTGATTTTTTTAATGATTTTGTTATTATTATTATTTAAGAATTAGAACCTTCAAAAGGTTTAGTCATAGAGGGTTATGAGGTTTATAATCACTTGTGTTTAGGCAGCTGGTGAAACAAACTAGTTCAGCAGTCTAGTTCTCAAAGCCTCCTTTTAACAAACTCATCACAGGAAAACTGGACTTGAGTGCAGCAGTTTTATTGAAAAAGTCCACAGGTGTGTGCAATTCCTTTATTAAAATGTTTTCAAATACACTGGACAAGGAGCAACTGATGATCAAGAGATATTACCTTTTTATACATTTTTATTTCCAAAACTATACAAACACTGGAAAACTTTCCTTTTCCTCCATTTTAACTAGCAGTAATTCAGTAATGATAGGTTATAGATCTCCCATTTCAAGCTGCAAGCCCACTTTCCTGGAGGTGACATTTTGCATCTTTGAAAATTAAAAAAAAAAAAAAAAAGGTCAGTAATATTTACATGTGCTTAAGGTTGCATAATTTAGCATCATACAGGTTCTGAAAGCCAGTGGATAAATGGTTTTCAAGATTCACCTGGGTGGGTTGAAGGTTTTAAATGCATACATGTGATTTAGTAGTCAAGACACCCTTTTGTTCCCTCTTATTTTCAAGGCTATCTATAAACTGTTTGCTAGCCATGGGAAAGGTTTGTTTTAGTAAAGGTACTCACCGAGTGAAAGCAGCACTGACAACAACTATTGCTGATCAAGGACAGAGAACTGTGTGTGTATATAATACAAAGTCTAATGTTTCAAAATTAACTTGAACCTCTTATGTAAAAACAATGTCTAGAATAAAAGCTATTTCCCAGACTGGATTAAATAATAAAAGACCCCCACAAACACTTGTGTAAGGAAAAAAGTAGAGCTCAGCATGGGAAAAGAAAAATAGAAGCACGTGGTTTAAATTCGGAAGCTGATCTTGCGATGTATAATTACTGGAGATTCAGTTGAAATATCAATGGCAAATGAAGGCTACAACTGCAGCGGACACATACGTTACACTTTATGAGCTATTATATTGGCCATACAGATTTGTCTACATGTTATTTATTTGAATCCTTAAGGCTTCTCTAATGTCTTACATGAAAGTGCTGTCTGCTTGGATCTTCCATGCATGAAGGAAAGGGACAATTTTTCAAGAAAAAAAAGTTTTGTCCACATTTCAATTACAATTGCACATCCAGACACATAAAATAAAAGACAAAAATTATGGTACCTTTTTCCCTTTATTTCGGCCCCCAAAAGATGCATGCAACTAGACTTTATGTTCTGCAAGGTATTGAAATATTTACAGCATTGTACATGTGCTCTTATAGGGATGGCAAAGGGAAAGGTCAATTTTCATCTTGGTGGGAGTAGAAGTTGACTTTCCTAGCTTAGTAATACCTATTCAAAGTGAGAGATGACTCTTCCAAAAAGAAAAGCCCACAGAAAATAAAGCTATAGCATAATTATAGCCAGTGTTGACAAACTGTACAGCACTTTACCTGGGAAATTCTCCTTTCTCCCCTGTCTGAAATTGCATTACCAGCTGTTAAGTGATGTTGCCGTGCTCCCCTTGCTCTGTCTGCCCTGTTTCTCTCTGTTCCAGCAGGTGTAGCTGCATATTACCTGTTTACAGGTAATTTGAAAATGATTTTATTTTCAAATTATTTTTGGTGTCTGGAATGGACATATAACTCACAAGAACCAGATGGCAATTTTTGGACAAATGACATGACTGATATTTACGGGATTATGGCACTAAAGAATTCAGACCACTATAAAGCGCATCATAAATACTTCAAGTGGCTTTAGGAAACCATCTCTCTAAGAAATTCAGTGAGTAAGGCTCATATCACTGATTTTCTTCTGCCTTTAAAGGTAAAGATATGATACCCAATAGACCAGGTTAAACAAACAGAAGGCAGTTGGGAAGAAGATGCGGGCGTAGGAGTCCATTTTGGCAATGCGGATGTGTATCCTTCCGTGCCTCCACGCTCCCGTCCGACAATCCTCAAAGCAGCAAAAAAAACTGGCACAGTCCTTGCCATCAAGACATTCGTACCCATATTCTTCATCCCTTTCCTGCAGGTGTGTGGCATTGTTCATTTGAATAGTAGCTGATCGGGGGCGGATGTCAATTGTAGGTGCCTAAGGTAGAGTAGCAAAAAAAGAAAGAGATGGCAGGAGGGAGAGTCTGTTATTATCACCAGAGCAACTGGGAGATGAAGACTAATGGGCAGCATGTGCATGGTGTTCTGTGTGGGGCACGTGGGAGACTGTCGAGGGGTTCTAATGGTTATATTATCCTGAACTTGTTAAAATCATTTGCATCACGCACTTTAACTTTACAGGGAAGTAACACAAATCAATATAAAGTTAACAGATGCGGGCAACTGGCTTTAAAGCCAGGCTAAATAAACATTAGGTTATATGAAACATCCAGGAATGTGATTTGATGGTATTTTGAATTTCTTTTTTGTTTTGTATTTTATATAGCTGCTTGATATCTGAAGGCAATTTGTGTAATGCACGTGGAAGGAGCTGAATCAAGTGGAAGTGCAGGACCATAATAGGGCTGGTTTATGCTGAGACAGGAGCAAATACATATACACAAGAGAAAAAGGCAAAAACTGGATCTTTTGACTAGGGTTAGGAGAATCTTTAAAAACTCTCCAATTATTTGAATATATGCAGTTCACCACCTACTAATGTTCACCAGCTGGAAGGTTCAACATGTTCCAAATTTTATATAGTAGCTGTACATATATATATACACATATATATTTAGAATGAATTGAGAAGTTGAGCATTTAGAACACAGTTGAGCACTAGGATGATGGGCATTGAAATTTTCTGCTGATAGTTATGAGGGGAAAATAACAGTTCCATTCTATAAGTACGTAAATGTCATGGGTTTATTTTATTTGATTATTTTTTCTTTGTTGTTTTTTGCTTGTTTCTTTTGGAAGGCTTTTTAAATGAAATCTCTGCATTTCTGAATGGAGATAAGTTTTAGATGCAGAACAGAGTGAAATATATTTGCTAATTGGTTAAGACTGTGTTGATCCAGTGATGATATTAAAAATCTATATGCATCTTAAACCCTTTCAAAACTCTGAAGTTTTTTGCATGAGGATCAACGTTTGAGTAATTGATAATGTCATCAAATTTTGTTCCGGTCAACATGAGAAACAGATTGGGGTTTATAATTTGGAGTGAAATGACAAAGGTTAAAAAGCCAGGGTCAGAGCAGAGTTCTAAAAGGGTATATATTGCAGGTTTTTCAGGGTAGCTAGTGCTATTGGATCCCATGGCAAACTAAGAAAGAGAGGAGCAGAAATGTTTTAACATTAAACTCTCTTAATCCCTGTGATCCAATAATGTCAGTAATTCTTGAATTTAAGCAAGTTCAGAGCCACACTGAATCAGTATTTGGGCTGCTGAATCAACTCTACAATTTGTTTAGAAATATGTAACCATTCTACTCAATTAGGAAGTACCTTGAGTAGAATGCTTAGATGTCTGATTAATAAAATAACCCAACAAAACACCACCTTATCTGAGCTCTAACAGTTAAATTCAGCAGTCGCATGCAGTGAATTTTCATTCCAAAAAGCATTATACCTTGAAGGAAAACATCCGAAGAAGCTTTCATTTTGTAGACAGAAAAGAGAATCAGATGGTTTTGTTTTAAATTAAAGAAAGAAAGAAAAGAAAGAGACAAGAATAATGTAAATTAAAAATACATTTCTAAAACATAGTAAGTCTAAAGAACTAAATTTATAGAAAGGCTGGGATAACAGCAATTGAAGCAAGTATCTGTAGCATAAACACCCACATTTTTATTTGTCACTGTCTTGAAGCTACAGCTGGGCCAAAGACATAAGACACTGCGCTCCATTTAGATTTCCACATCCTGAGGGGATTCCAGATTTTTATGCTGAACTGTTTTGAAAGACACCATTCACAGTTTATGGAACCACTTTTTAGAACGAAGTCTTTTTACCTGCAGACTGTGACCTGAACAGAGCAGAGTTACTTTTAATTTTTTAGGCTCTGTGAGTAGGATCCAGGCAAATATTTCTAGCTCTGTTTCTTCCCAGAAGCTTGCAGAGAAGCAATATAAAGAAAAACAATCTGCCCCTGCATGGACACTTTAAAGTGACACAGCTAAAGGTGAGGTATTTAGATTTTGTTCCTTTACCTGACTGTGTCAGACACACGTGCACCGGGCCTCCCTTTTATTTCCACCTAAGACAGCTCAGGACACATCACTTTATCATTTTATTTTGGCTTTTTACAGCTTACTTCTCAACAGCTTTTAAAGTTGAAATTACAGAAATAATGTGTAGTAAAAGGTCCTTCAATTGTTCTTTTTTCTATATCCTCTTTGTGCTGTGTGTTATAACTAAAAGAGAGTATCTTCAAAAGTCCTTGAATCCTGAAATGGATTTGGAAATGCTCTCTTTTAATGTAAAACACTTGAAACTTGTTCTTCACCTTTCCTCCCAACCCCCCCACCCCTCCCCCCCAGACGATTTGGCTACTCTACTTTCCCCATTCTGATTTTAAACTAATTATTTTAGAGATTCTAGACAACAGACTTGTCCTTTTGGTTGCCAAAGGCAGGAGAAATCTGTCCTGATCAAAATAAACAACATATTTTGCCCTGTCTGGGCAATAGCCCAAGTCTCTACTGAGGGTATTTCCAGGACATTTTTTTTGTTGCTATCATATATATTTTTTTATTACAGGGTAGCATGCATCCATAAATATTATTGTAAACTACTAGCCAAATCACTCCCTAAGGGAGAGAAGTAGGTAAAGGAGGTGAGAAATGCAAGAAAAAGAAGATAAGGAAACAATGGAAAGGAAACAGATGCTTACGGGGAAATCAGAAAAAGCACACACTGCAGTTTGAATATAAAAGTTTAGCTGTAGTCCTGATAATAAGAGAGTCATGTCAAAAATAAGGATATAAGCTAATGACATAGAATATTGTTAATACTAAGACAGAGAAAATGAGAAACTTCTATAAAGGTCAAATCAAGAGTTCTATCAATAGCATAAATAGTGGTTTTTGTTGATAGTTGTGATTTGCAGAACACTTTGGTTAAAAGGGTCTTTTTTCTAAGAAATTGGTGTCTCTGGCGTACAGATGACTGTAGTATACAAGCTTTTCATTCTCAAGGTGAATGTTTGCATTTCTATATTAGAAAGGAAGAGTATATATGTAATAATGAAGTATGAGAAAAAGTACAATTATAAAGAGATTTAAATGCTCTCAGAAAAGCTAATTGAATTTTAGGCCTTGCTGGTAAAAAGATACATACTGGGTTTTTCTTCTTTTTGTCTTTATCCTTGCTTGGCTTTCTATTGCTGACAAAGTAATGCAAAGTTCCATATTCCACTAGTGCAGAGAAAACAAAAATAAAGCAGACTGACACAAAAAGATCCATTGCTGTCACATAGGAGACCTTGGGAAGAGATTTACGAGCAATTGTACTGAGGGTGGTCATTGTCAGGACAGTTGTAATACCTAGCAGATAGACAGAAAACAGCAGAAATATTATTACTTCAAGTAACAAACTGATTTTGCCAGTTATCTCTCTCTGACTGCTTTTGAAGTATGTCTGGAGCCCAAACAGATAGCAAAGATATTAAACAGTGCATCCCAGCAATGAAATGTGGACTCAGTGAGAGCTTAGAGGATTAACAGGGGTATGAAATATTTTTGCATGGCCACTGCCAGTGCATCTCTGTAGAATATTTTGGTTAGATGGATTCTGATTCTAAGAAATTTAATTTACGCTTTTGGTTTTGTAGTTTGCTTCCGGGGACCTTGACTTTTATTTTGAAGTTTAAGTTTAGGTTTTGTGCTCAAACCCTTAAACAGAGCTAGAGAGAGTTGATAACTGTGAGGTACTATGACATGCCTCAGCATCCCTTCCCCTCTGAAAACGTTATTCCCTGTACTATGACGTGAAGAACATTAAAAATAGATTGGGACAGTTAAAATCCATCACATTGTACATGGCAAATTTAATACCATTGGTTTTACCTTCTTAGTGGTACGAATACACTAATTCTCAATAGAGGGATAAGTGTTTTGTGCATCTGAATGCCTTTACTAATTTTCTAATTCTTTAAAGCAAATTTTATAACCTCTTTTTAGAGAGGATGTGAAAAAACCAAATACTTGAAACTTTCTGTCATGGGAGCCACTCTTCCTCTATTCTTACATTTTTTTCAAGGAAATCTAGAATGAAGACTGTGTCCCTCATTTTGCACTCCAATGCTCTGTGCTATAGTGCTCTGAAGAAATGAAAATACAGAAGGAAAAACTAAAATGATCTTCACTTGGGATTTAATGCAGAACTAGAAAATGTTTGTTTCTCTAGTTAAATGTTTCTACTTCGCTATTTCTTATTGCTGTAGCTGCTTGGCACAAACAAGACTAATTAGGTCTCACTTTATCTGTCAAGCAGTTGATACAGCTGGAGAAATTTCTAATTCTGATGAATTGAATGTCACATTTTCATGTATTGGATTCTGGACACCAACAAATTCAGTTGAATTTTTTGACCTGAAGTCTATACTTGATTGTTGGTCTCTACACTAGAAGTCACGGTGCTACATTCTCCCCTTGCCACCATATGACACAGAGCTAGCCAGAAAGGTGGGTTCCTTCGTGGTAGTTATTTGTATTGCCCGTCATAGTGAGAACAAATGAAACTAATGCATCCCTGCCTCTAATCCAGCAATGTTCTCCATCCTCTTGATGTTTATAAAAAATATTGCTGTAATTGGAAAAAATGCAAAAGCTTTTATTGTTGACAACCTACAATACTCCAAATCTGACACAGTAAAGAGGAAGAGATGCAAATATGGCTTGTCTGTGATATTCCTTGGATATTACTACGTCCCTCTAAATGAGGAGAGTTCAGGTGAATTTGTCTCTCCTCTTACATCTGCAAACTGGTGATCTGCAGAGGTGTCAATTAAACATCATAATGCTTGAATAAACGCAGGAAAAAATCAACTCACCCAGTGATGTTCTGGCTGGAACTGCATCCTTATTAATCCAGAAAGAGACCCAGGACAAGACAACAATAAGTGTGCAGGGAATGTAGGTCTGAATAGTGAAATAACCCATTCTCCTGCTCAGGTTAAAGAAAACAGACATGACTACATAGTCTCCTGTAAAACAAAAGCATATGGAGATAGAATAATATGTTAAAAACCCAACATAAAATTTCTGTGTAATAGGTTTTTCCTATTGCATGTCTGGGGGTGCATGTGTGTATATATATATATATATATTTTAAAGTGATTCACCAGAGATACCAGCAAATACATTCACACATCTTCAGCCCTGGTCTAGCTCAAGACCTGGTGGATTTTCCACATTGTGAAAGCAAACAGGCATGCAGATCCATTTAGGTAACTACACTGTAAGGTTTCAAGGGTAACCTCCCTTGCATAGTGTGAGAGGTCACTACTCACAACATGCAAATGCCTGGGACAGTCTTTTGGCAGCAGCTGGGCGTGTGGTGACTCAGCCTGCTCCAGTCCCTGCGCTGGCCCTGTAAGCACACTCAGCTCTGCTCTCAAATATTGCATGCTTTCAGATATACTCCCTAAATTATTCATGCTGTCAGCTATTCTTCAGGGCTAGGCTGTGTCAATAATTATTTTTTTTTTATTTGTCTGCAGGCCTTCTGTTGTATTTTCTTCTCTAAAATGATTTGAACCCACATTTCCTAAGTGATCCCTAAAGACAGACTATGAGTTACTCTTGTGTATATGACACATCATTCTCATTCAGTAGTTTGTGATTTTTTTTTCAGGTTCTTTTCCTCTCTCAAATTATTAAGTAAATTCCAGCTGGATTCAGGGATACAGCAAAACTTCAGTTTTTGATGCATTTTTTTCTAAACTAAAAAAACCCACCCCAAACAAATAAACAAACCCAACCTTCCCCCCCCAACCCCACAAGACTCCCTCTGCTAAAAAAAGAAACAAAATCCCAAGCCAGAAAAAAACCCACAGCCCTCCTCCCCCCCAAAAAAAAACCCAAACCACAAAGAAACAACAAAACAAAAAACACCCCCATACCCCAACCCTAGTTCTCATTTTTACTTCAGATTAAAACACTCCTGGGAAATCTTGGCAAAGGAGCTGCAGAATCCCAGGCTCCAATGGTGTCACTGCAATTCAGTGAAATGCAGCCCAGAGAAGTCTCAAATGGAAACAGGATATGATTTGCAAATTTTGAGTGAGAGAGTTTTCCAGCATTATCAAAGAGATTCTGGAGCTAATATGTGTATTCTGCTTAGATCAGTACCTTTAGTTAACATTGAGTTCCCTCTTTTCAGGCATAATTAAAATTTGAATTTCCCCCAGAATAATTCCTTTGAACCTGACCACAGAAGACATTTCAGAGATCATTCTTCAGCTGGTGCTTCTTTGCTATGTTTTTTTGGTTGTTTTATTTTTTTTTTCAATTTGAATATCCATATTCCCAGGATTAACTGGCTTTAAGTTAGTTATGTTATAATTCGACTAAAGCCACAAAATAGGCAAATTTTATATATATGGTTTACAAGATGTGACTGGATATAATCAGCCAATTTTAAATAACTACAGTCTTATTATTGCCTTAGTTCACAAATGTTTGCATTATGTGTATGTCCTTCATATACCATAAACCCCTGAAACTGAAAAACCACAACTTATCAGAAGCACCATAAAACTGAGGTAAAAAAATTACAATATGACTTACTCTTCATCTCTCTTCATCATGTATTAACTTTCTAAGAAGTGATTATTTTTTCAGTTTTGGGAATTGTCTTTTTATTTATTCACCTTCATATATGCTATTAATAGCATTAGTATTTATTTTTTCTTTTCTGCTATCCTATGGTAGAGCTCACTTTAAACAGTAGCTATATTACTTCCATGCAAACGTTTTTAAGAAGAAGCTGTTTTCATGCTCACTGTTATGTAACTTTAAGGGGATAGAAAATTACCAGAAGTAAGAGGTGAAATATAAACCCAAACATAGACTAGAACATAAAAAGCTACAAAAGATTAGCTCAGAATTGAAGTCTAAAAATCAGATATTTTATTTCTGTTATTGTTTCTTTTTTCTGAAGTTGCAACTGCTGCAGACCCTTCTGGAGTAGCTGAAGGATGTCTAAGATCCCAGGTTTTAACTTGCTCTGTCGTTTTTGTCCTGTACTTTGACAGGTCTTTTGGCCCAACTGTTTTGGTACAGTGAGGTAATAATGAGTTAAGGAAAATAAGGCTAAGTGGTGGGATGCTCCAGAGAAGTGTCTTGCCGTTACTGTCTACTTTATGTAAGTGATGTTGGAACGATATTACAGCAGGTCTTCTGAGGTTTTGAGTAAGAAAAGTACTCTGAGCATACAAAATAATGCAAGACCAGAGATGTGCAGTTTAGGACCTTGTGTCAGTTGTCATAATACATCCATCCAAAACGTCAAATGCATTAACTCTTCTGTGCAAATGCACTTGACAGTACTTTGCTTTAATTGCATCATTCATGATGAAATCTTGCCCTAGCCCTGTTGTTATCCACATTTGTTTTATTTTCTGACTCTATTCATGGTATTCTCAGCTATTTAGCTAAAACCAGCTTAAATGCTCTCTGTTATTTTCAGATTATCTCTGTGCCTCAGGTGATTTCTCACTCCTGCTGTGATGCCTGCATGAAACTGTCAAACTAAGACGTTATTTTAGCAAAAATACCAGCCAGACTTGATCCTTAGCACAGTGTCATTCATGAGTCCTCAGTTGGCAAATTGATAATCTTTTCATTATTGCTTCATCTCTTTCCCTAAGCTCCAGCTCTTGTTTATCCAATATTATCTACTGCAGCGAGAAAGCTTCTCAGACTGCCAGATTGATGTTTGGAGAACTAATAAAATTTTTGATTTTTCTAGAAATGAATGATAATGCAATGTGGCAGTATCTTTGTAAGACAACATAATTACTTAACATTTGGCAGATTTTGAATTAGCCTTTCACCAGAGACCTTACAGTCCTACCACCATGCTAACTTTTACATATGTCTAGAAAATAATACCTAAGTAATTTTCAGTCTTTAGAGAAGAATTTCCCTGAAAAAAAAAATCTTATTACTGAAGAGCATAATAACTCATCCTTAACATATTGAGACCTTTTCTCTCTCTGAATATACATATTTCTCCTATTCCTCTGTATTTATCTGTATTTGTATGTATAGAGAGGTAGATAGACCTAGTCTTTTGTCATCTGAAGATACAGTAACAAGTTAATCAGTTTCTTCAGTGACATATATTGAAACTATAATGCAATTCCTCAGGAAAATGCTATCCAGGTCATATTTATCCTCACATATAAATACTCATATCATGTTTTCTACTAAATGCATATTCCTGCCAATTGTGTTTGGAAGATCACCAGATACAGGGCAGGATTCTGACTTGAGACACAGCATTTTCAAACTGTCACTCTGAATGGGAAGTTGACTACTTCTTTTGGTGGCAATAATCCCTGCTGCACACAGAGAAAGTGCATTTATGTTAAGTCACTTCCAGAGCGGGAGGTATTTTGAAAATGATATTTTGATCATGATCTTAGTAAGCCCTTGCAAAAGGTTATATTTCTAAGTCCTGTTCCATCCTATTTTACACAGGCCCAAAGGGGTCTATGTGAACTTTGGAAATGGTAAAGTTCCTCCTAATACACACTTGTGATACAATGATTTGAATACCAGAATTCAGTCTCTGTTAGCCAGTAGGGGAAGTGAATGCCTGATTTGAGGAACCATCTGTGTGCACATCCTGGCCTAAGTCCCAAAGGTTCAATAGAAGGAATTAGTCGGGCCAGGAAGCATAGCCAGGGGGAATGTACACTGTATTTCACTGATTTAAGCAGCACAGTGGGTGTGATCCTTCATTGCTTCCTACTTGCGGAATTATTTCTACCTGTTTGAAGTGAATGGGAAATTATACC
Organism: Campylorhamphus procurvoides; assembly: GCA_013396655.1. Lineage (NCBI taxonomy): Eukaryota > Metazoa > Chordata > Aves > Passeriformes > Dendrocolaptidae > Campylorhamphus > Campylorhamphus procurvoides. Next base: position 62,083 of record WBMV01003419.1, read on the forward strand.
CATTAGTGTTCTCTTTATGCATGTTTAAGTGACTGTGCAAAGTGTAAGGTACTGGGGAAACAAGCCTCTAATTTGTACTCAGAAGTGATTTGGAAACTAGTGCAAATGCAAGGGAAAAGAACAATTTTAGAATATCACAGGAAATTGGTGTCTTAATTATAGTTTGGGCAGCAACACTTTTAGCTGAGATTGTCTCACACTTATTATTCTGAGATTCTACTTTCTCTTTTTTAAAGCACTGCTGGATTTAAATTATTAAAAGAACTGCAGAAGAGCTTCAAGAATCACATGTTGGCTGCCTGGTCAAGTTATTTGTATGTGTCACTTCAGTTAGTTCTCATTGATGGGCTGGTGTGGGGAAAATTCAATGCTTTGTTTCTGTTAACTATATGGAGTTTTGAGCAGGGAAATTCCACTAGGTGAAGGGCTGGCCTTTTTATGGGTTGGTACTTCTGTGAAAATCTTTCCTGGCTAACTTAAAAGCTTGGGAAAACAACGAATGCCTGCACAGATGTGTTCCTATACATAAGGTTTTTTAGAGTTTATAAGAAAATTTTATTTCTCTCTTTCTTAAAAAGCTACACAGTTCTCTGGATGGCACAGCAAAAACCAACGGATGATAGAGGTGATTCTCTTTTTCTCAAACTGTATTTGTCCCATTACACATCCCACTACCTAAAATTTCCAGAATTTCTCTGTGTGCTGAAAGTTTACAGCACATGAGCTCATCACCTCATGCTGACTCCATGGGGTCCGGAGTTTCATTGTGCTCTTCTCCCTGAGGAACTGCACGTGTTCTATCCCAGGGTGTGAAGAGGATTTTTCTTGAGTATTTGGTTACCTTAAATATTTTTGGCAGTGTTTAGTAGTATGCAAATCAATGTCTGTTTTAGTAATTCTGGTATTTTTTTATAATTTAGTGCTTTTTATGCCTAAAATGCAAAAATCTGTGAAGAAAATAAAGTAGATAGGAGAACATTGATGAATCAATAATTGGCAAGAAAAGCTACCAGGTATCTTTATTACATCTTTTTCAAAAATTCAGTTTTCCCCTACTAGATGGATTTGTGAAACTGCCAAAGAGAGTCAGATAGGGGAAGAGTGATGTATGAGCCAAACTCTTCCAAAGTTTCAGGCCATCGTTTGTTCTTTAAGGACAGCTCAAATGACTAACAACCAGGATCAGTGTAGGTCACACTTTATATGATAACTAATAGGCTCAGTTTTGTTAGTGCAGTGAATAGTGGGCACATGGTTCCTACAGGCCAAGAGATGCACGAGCTGTCCGTATTCCGGATGGGCTTTTATCTCCTCATTTTACCCAGAAACCACGCAGAGAAGAGCAAGAACTTTTTTAAAAATATTTACTTAAAGAGCCATATGAAAATACAGATAGAAAAATGGAACCTTTTCTCAAAATTACCTCATATAACCATGTACATAAATAAATTACATGTTTATATATCTGAAACCCTATCCAGTTCGTATTTCTGGATGGAGTATACGTAGAGAAAACGGCAACTAGAAAAACTCGTGCCACAGGGGGGCACTGTCTCCTCAGAATAGAAATGAGACCCACTTGCAAGTCTGCCAGTGGGAACCCGACGTCTAAAACCTTCTAATTATTCTCGGCAGTGGGTGTTTATACAAACACTGAAATGGTGCAACTGACTTGTATGGCTCTGTTATTAGAAAAGCACTTGGAAGGACTAAACTGATTCTTCTGTGCTAGAAATATCACCAAAGCAACCCCACCTTTGTGCTACAAGTAACGTGTATAAACTTCATAAATTGTTAATGAAGAACAACAGTGACAGCAGAATTTATCTTCTTTTCCTCATAAATAGCTAATAGATACATCCTTTTTCTCTCTCTCTCTCCTCTAGTGTTAACATGGCCAGCAGTCTCCTTCTCTGTGAGGTAGAGATCACAGCTAGTACTTTGGTTTATTTTAAAAGAAGGAAGGGGTAAATAGTAGTTTAATGGAAAAGATGTGTTTTCCATGGAAATACCATTAAAATAGTAGCATATGATTTCGATAAACATCTCCTTTAAGCTAGAAGCTTCCTATTCTCTCTTGCTCTTAATATGCTACTGGATTAGTATAGATTAATAAAAGTAATAGTAAACAGGATCAAAAGGATTCTAAACGGATCCTTCAAAAGAGAGTCAGGTCTGGTGCCATTTTTATACAGCTATTCTGTAATAATAAATAACAACGAGATGGCATTAGACTGTAGAACATTGCCTGTAAAACAGCTGATTCCCTTCACATTGTGTGCCCTTCTGTACTTCTGTTACACTGGAAGGCAGCAGGGTCACTGAAAAGTTCCTACAAGTGGAGACAGAAGAAAGAAAAAAGGAAGAATATGGACAAAGCCTTTTCTCTTTCATGTCAAACCAGGTGATAGTGCCGGAGCTCTGGTGTCTGCTCTGCTCAGCAGTGGCTGGATGCAGATTACTCGCCCCAGGAAAGGCCGGAAAAGGGGAGAATGGGCAACAGGAAAGAGACCTCTCTCTCCCAAATCAAGGCAGTGTCAAACTGTGGATTACATTGTCCAGTGTAGCTCTAATCTAGGATGAAAAATCATGTGAATGTCTTAAGATTGGTGTATTTGTCCTGATGCATCTTAATTTGGCTTTTATGCCTATCTCTTTTCTTGCCTTGACAGGGTCTATATTTGGAGTTCTGCTGGCATTTACTATCTTGGGAGGGTACTGAGTCAGCCTAAAGATGTGGTTCAGTGAGATGTCTTGCACATCTCACTGCACTGTGGTTCAGTGAGATGTTATGGTGGCATGAGGAAAATAATATTTTTTCTAAATTGTCACAATGAGAATTCAGATTTAACCTATTCAAATCATTGTCTTGTATAAAACCTAAAATGACCTATTTTTTTTGTCTTCTTCCAACAGATCAGAAAGTTCTTAAGTCTGTCAAGTTCAGTACTAACGTACTTCTAAAACTGGTCATTTATCACATGAAGAGATGATATTCACTCTTCCAGTGCAATATGTTTTTACATATTTTGCAGGAAAGCAATTTCAGCTGAAGTATTTGATCACTGGGCACATGAGTGAATGTTCATCAAAATAGGACAGAAACTTGGTCACAGTGCTTATCATAAGCTGATCCGTATGAGATTTATTGGTTCCCACAGCCAGAAATGAAAAGTCTGAGAAAAAGACAAAACAGAAGAAACACTGTTCCCTAGATATCTGACCATACCTTCTACTTATCTCATTCTTTGCAAATGTCTGTTTCATTGTTTCTGTCCTTCACAGCTTTTAAAAGCAGTGCCTGTAATCAGTGCTACAAGGTTTGGTCTGAAAGTTTCTGCTGTTTTCCAAATGCTTTTTTCTTAGAATACCAAGGAAAGAAAGCAAACTTCATTCAGTTTTGTCATGTTCATGTCTTGTCATATTTCTGAGATGCCAGAAAAAAACACACTGTAATCTTTGAAAAAGTGTTTTATACAACCTGAAAACAAGGTGATTCCTATAGGTGAGAAGAAACTTCAGAAAATGGAATTTTTGAAGGTAATAAAAACTCTCATACACTGGGGCTTACAAAATATTAAAAATAAAGGTGGCACATGCATGAGTGTTAGATTATGTCATTGTCACGCAGGATTGCATCCCTGCACCTTTCACTGAAAAATGTTTGCATATTCGGAATCTGGCTAAGCACTCAGTGATACAGGTCCAAGAATGGCCATGGTAATTCTGAACTTGCTGATACTCCTGATTCTTACAGGATACCTCTATGTAGTTGAAGAGTAACTAGATCATTCATTTATTAGTTAACTAAAATCTAAGTGCATTAACCAGGTAGTGATTATGCCATTGAGAGACATGTCCACAATTTTCTGTTTCTTTTCTCAATGACAGGCACAGCTGGCAGCAAGACATAAGTGCATTTTAAACTTCAGTTCTATTGAATCTTGACTTAAAAGGAAACTATATAGTAAAGAGGGTGCTACAGAGTTCACATCTATGACTATTAAATACGATATTCTTATTGTTGGTGTTAGGACTACTTAAAACAATTTTTGATAAAAATATGACAAATGTATTTGTTTTTCAATTTGTGATGTTCTTCTAGAAGAAACTACTGTGGAATTGCATTTGAGCAGTAAACACTACCCTCATTTTCCTGCTATCAGTTTGCCTGAGGACAAGGCCTGCTCTGTGTGCAGATTCCAAATTGTTTCTGGTTTATTAAGTATTTTGTCTTGCAGAAGCCAGCTGCAAACCTTCAGCAATGTACAAATTAATCTTGTTCACAATCACAGTTGTGAACAAGGTAACAGCAGAAACGTCTGCTGGCGAAGTCTAAGGTGTGATTGGTGAGGAAATGAAATGGAAAAAACTAGCTCTAATAGAATAGTTATTCATATGCTAAGAAAGAAGACTGCAAATGTGTTTGGGTGTATTTTTAACTTCTTAAAGTTCTTTAAGCTTTCTAGGAGGGTGTTATTGACATCAGGTAGAGACTAAAACTGTTGAAGGGAGGAAAAAGAAGCTTTCAAAACCAGTATATCTGTAGCTATTAGAAGAGGATGGGGAAGGATTTTTAAAATTGGAGAAGAAATAAAGGCACTGAAGCGAAAGGAACTAGGTTATGATTAAAATAGTAAATAAATGTAGAGTTAGGAGAATATGTCAGAGACTTGAGAAAGAAAGAGAGAGAAACTATTAAAAATGGCAAACAACGAAATGATGTTGTGAAATTATACTTAATACCAAGAGTAAGATAAGCCACAGGCCTGAAGGGAAGAAGAAAGATGAAGAGGATGCTTAGTTTGAAGATCATCTCTCAGAAGAGATAGCTATGAATCATGAATAATTTATAACCAGTGTTGCCATTTGAAGTCAAACAGATCAAGCTTAGGACGTAAAAAAACTCTTTAAAGACTATAGATACCATCTCGAAGCTTCCGCTACCAGCTTTACAGGAATAAAAGCAGAGCTTCTAGATGTAGGTAATCAACCTAGTCCAAACCCTACAAGGCATTTAAATGGCTTGCTCTTTTCAAGAGGAGACCCCTTGAAGAACCATTTATTTCTCAAATAGACATATTCAGGATAACATTCACAGCTAAAACCAAACAGGCTCCCCTGGGAGTCTCCATTCCACGTTGCAGTGCATATGCCATCACATTGTATGTTTTCAGGCCAGAAAATGCAAGCTCTTAACCTTTTCTTAAAAGTGAGGTTATGACACTGTGAATCCCATGGGTTATGTCTTTTTAAGGCTTCCGTCTTGTAACATTTGAAAACGTTATGTCCTAGAAAACTCTTAAAAATGAACTGGCAATTCTGGATCTGAAACAATGTGTGGCATCCAGAGAGGGATGCATTTGTTGTCCCATAGGAATGTGGTGAGGGGGCGGTGGATTGAGCTTTACCATGTAGGCTGGAGTGGAGTGTGCCCGGCACATCAGAGATGCAATATGATGTCACTGAAAGCAGGATCTCTGTGAGGGCTCCTACAGTGCGTTTCAGAAATTCAGCTGCTTTGTTTTTAACTCCGCAGGGAGAGGCACCAGAGAAGATTAATATGATCCAAAGAGTCCTTCAATGCTTTTTGATTTTTTCTTTCTGTGGAGGTTATTAAGACTTCAGGGTGAGATGCAGAAATGATGGAGTGGTAATTCCTACCTTGCATGTGTAGCTCGTTACAGAGATTCTTTATGAAACAGTCATGATGTTACCTCACATTCCATAAGGGAGGATACTCAAAACCCATGAGGCAAAGCAATAAAATTGCAAGCATTAATTTCTCACACCCAACAAAATAATATTTGCTTTGAGGGGGCTCATGAGTTCCCTGGAAGTGATGTAGATATGGAAATGCCATCCAGTTTCCTTCAAGAAACCACCATTCCCACGAAGCAAATGTAGCATGGCTTCTCCATGGTGCGTGCTCAGCAGCTGGGTCCCTTCTGGTTCAGCTCTCCTGTCACATTCCCCATCAAGCACGTGGCCCTTTGTGTGCACATACTGCAGGTGGAAGAAAAAGACTGGCCGAGGGAGCATTTAAATACTGTTTTTACTCTTTTTTGCTCTGCTGAAGTCGGAGGCTTATTTTTTCATTATGACTTTCAGGTTTTACCATGGAAATGACAGCCGTGTTCTCAAAATGTATCCCAACTGTTCCCAGCCAGAACAATTTTAAACATTTTATTATTTCTAGAAGTTCAAAAGTAGGTGAGTGACGGTAGTTTTTGAAAAAATATGTTTTCCTCCCTATTTCTTGATCCTAACATTTCTATGTGAACATCTTTTTAAGCCAACCAATTTGAAAGTATGAATACAGGTGTAAACAAACTTCTCCAGGAAGTTGTCAACATGAAACAATTTATTTTTTGTTTATTTGTGTTAGCATGAGGTAACAAGCCTAGTTTTGGCATAAAATTCTCCTATCATAGGAATTTTTACAAGAAGAAAAAGATTTGTATTACCCAAATTCACATTTTCAGGGTAAATTAATTGTAGCATTAGAGCTTTGCCTTATTAAAAATAATAATCCTCAGTGCCCTTTCCTGAAAGGCTACTTTTTCCTTTAAATTCATTTTTATATCATATTGTATGGTTTTTTTGCGTGGATAGTCCCAAGATACTTCTGTTTCACGTTAGGATATTGCAAGTGGAGCAACGTAATAGATCTGTTCCAGACCAGTAGTTTGCTACGGTGAGATAAGAAAGGAAATTTTAGTGAACTACAAGGATAGTTGGAAGTATTCAAACTTGTTTTCTTTTGTTTTTAAATAAGTGTTTCTGAGTAACAGCAGAAAATAATCAAAGAAATCAATGCCAATTCTTTACTGACTGTGTGTTTTTGGGTTTTGCATAACTACAAAAGGTGTGTTAAATAAGATCAAACAGTTAGTGCTATCTGTAATTGGAAGCCATAGGGTGTGAACGCATTGTGAAGGGAGGCAAGGGAAGAGGGTGGCTCAGGGGGTTTTTAACCTATGCAGTCAGAATGGAAAGCAGCTTTGTGTGACCGGTTGCTACTTACACAGCATGACTACATCCTCTTCAAATTCATATTCTCAAGATTAAAATAGTAGAAGCTGAGCTACAGTCAACAAGAACACATTACTTACAATAGTCAAGTTTTTTGATAATTTTCTCATTTCTTAGAACTATATCCAAGAAAGAACAGATAGCAATTGCTGACTAGTTTCCTGATCATTTGTAGTCACTAGCATTAAGACACGCAAAGGGTGTTGTGGAACCTTGTGCATTAAATCTTGAAAAATATTTTCAAATTCTTCTGTGTAGGACATGACACAAGAAACTATTATTATATAAATTTTATCCTGCAGCTCTTTAGCCTTAATTATGCAGTCTTCTTGAGAGTAGCAAAGAACTCACTTAATAGACTACCGCTTTTTGAGATAAGTGGCATATTTATAGCTTCTGTAATGTACATTGAAACGAGGACAATTATACCTTGTTTCAAAAGGCAATGTTAAAACACACACTATTTACAATTAAGAATTTGTTTTAACACTACAAAATGAGGAAGTTAATGTTTGAGAAATATACAGTGATAATGACAATTATTTGAATGTTACTGCCATGCTCAACATTATTCTATTCTACTCTGTAAGAATATGCTGTCAGCATTGCAGGGTGGGTTTGTGGAATTGTAGATAACATATCTAAAAATGGAGTAGAACACTTTCTAGTCACAAGGTATGGAACAGAGTTTTAGTACTTTGTTCATAGTATACACATTTTCATTTATCACTGTAGTGTATTTTCTTTTTGATCCTCCTATTTTATTTGATTAAAAAAAAATTAGAAATTAAAGCTCACCAGGAAGGTCACTAAATTTAGTTGATTCAGTTTCATTCGCTTTTTACATGCAATATTTGGCTGCATTTGAGCGTTATTAGCTCCCACTGATGTTGCCGGGCTCTTGTTATACAGACTTGTATGCCTTACTTCCACCCAGACTTTCAATTCTCTCTGCCCAAATACAGTGACAGCCTTCCCCGATAAAATAGCATCTTAGATAAAGAAGTTACTAAAAATGCTATATAATGACAGAAGATTGAGAAGCTAGAAATTGCACTTGCAAACTGAACAGATTTAACTAAGAACAGCCTTAGAGGCATATTTTTATTACTTAGGACCTATTATGTGCCCCAGTCAAAACTAAACTTATTTCAATGAACTATCCCTACACTGTACATATCATGAACATTGAGCAGTCATCATCTTCAAACATCCTTAATTCATTTATTTTTCTCCACTGAAAGAGTGGGAAGTTGATGAGTAATATAAGACCAGGAGAAAAAATTGTGAAAGAAATTATAATCATTGTATTATAAACATGTTTTTCCGTACATAAAAAGGGTCTGGAAGTGAAAAATCAGAGCAGGAACTGACCATCAGACCAGACAGATCAATTCACAGGTTGCAGAGATTATCCTGTGACTTTACAGCTGAATGGTAACTTAAATATGCAGTCTGAAGACAACACCCCTAAAAATGCTTAGTATTCAGAGTTATTTTAATGCTAAAATAATTGTGACTTTACATCGTTTTCTAACTACTAAGCCATTGTGTCTAATCCTTTTGAACAAATATTTCCCCTTGCAATTCATTAAAATTAGATCTAACTCTAGCTGAAAAGAGTGACATTACTGTGTTTCCTCTTGTGATGTTTCTGTGGAAGTCAGTCAGTTTGGAGTATGGTGATTTCATTACCAAACAGAAATTATAAAATGGAGTTGGGATGTTAATATGCTTCGTGTCTCAAAGAATCATCAGTACTTATGAAAATATATTCATAGAGGCATAAGAGGCATCACAAAAATCTCTGTGCTTAGTTGTTTGAAGAAAAGTTTTTAAGATGTAGACTCACTCTGATGACTTGCTGATTCTATCATAAAATTAAAATCATTCAAAATTCAGTTTTTTCTTTATTTTTAAATAATTTCAATTTCTTAGAAGATTGAATGATTTTCTTGATATTAAATGAACAAATATTATTTAAAGGCACCATTCTATTATATCTACAAAACTATATTTAATGCAAAACCAATCTTGCCTATAGTATCTGTGCTTTTGTAATTATCGAATAATAGGTTCAGTGAAAATGCTTGTAAGATCCCACATTATCCCTTATTTTCTGGTTACTTGTACTTTAATTCTTTTTATCCTTAGCTGACCTTCCTAAAGCTCAGTTTAAGCTCTAGCAAGCCATGCTTTCAGATATGGCAAACCTTAAGAAAGACAAATTCAGAAAAAAAAACTTGACTCTCAAGAGTCTGTTCAATTGTGAAGTCATACTGGGGCGATTTGAAAGAGTTTTCCAGGCCCCAACAACACTCTTCTTCAGGGGTAAGTCATGATTTCACTTTCCTGAGGTGAATCAGTTGACATTCAGTCTAGGAAAAACTGAGAGTAAAAAAAAGGCTGATTTACTGTCACTGGAATTTTAAGAAAGTCTTTAACCCCTCTCAAAAGATGAAAAATAGACATCAAAGAACCTTTCAACTCTTTACATGACTAGATAGAAGCAGGTGGACTCGAATGCCTACACCTGAAGCTACATACATTCAAACCTGAATGGGAAAGTCAGATTCTTTCGATCTGGGAGAATTTAAAACATACTGATTTCCCAGAAATAGTGGCTTTTTTTCCTCCCTGCCTATTAAACCAAGAAGATCTAGCCCATCACTGTGAAAGAGGTAGCAAAGGAAAGGAGTGTTTGTGTTCTGGGAGCTTTCTCGCATTAACCCCAAAGCAGCAAAGTCCTCTCCACCCTCAGCCACAGCTCTGTCACTGTTGCCATGGCTCAGGGTTCTCACCTCCAACCATCGAGCCCATTCAAAGGAGTCTTGAGCAACCAGCAAGAGGATGGAAATGCTTCGCACATGGGTGCAGCTATCCTTGCCGCAGAAACTGGAAAGATCATTTTTACTGGTGTCATAATTGAACCCAGAGCAGAAAAACGGGCAAAACTTGCCTATTAATTACCTGTGTTGCTCAGATCCACAGGCTTTCTTGTTGGGTATGTCATTTGTGGTAAACTGCCTGGCCTCAGCCTATGGGGTTAAGGGGGCATGGGTTTTCCTATTGCTCTGCTCTCATGGGAGTGGGTCTATAGTGATTTGTAAAGAAACTACAGACCAGATGATGAACAGATTGACGTTTGAATGACTAAAGAATGCCGGTAGCAAGTGTGTAGATTTTCAGTCAAGGGCTGAAACAGCCAGTACAAAACAGACCCAAATGCAGCTGACCTGAGTCCTTCCCAGCCATTCCAGGATTCCTCTGTCCTTTTTGTCTGCAGTTCATTGACCAGTTTTTTGGGAAGCCTTTGGTTTGTCCTTGTAGTCTGGTCTACCTCTATAGGCATTACATGATGAGAAATGACTCTAAGGAGCTCTGGCTTTGCAGTTCTCAGCAAGTGTGCATACATAGATGTTGGATGTCTGCATGACAGCGAGGATCCAAAAAGCTGCTTACTGAATTAGTTCATTTATGCAATCATGGGAATTGATCTGTAAATAATTATTTACCACCCAATTAACCAACTCAAATGAGAAAATGTGGAATGTACAACAGGTATGGAAAGGAGGGAATTGTACTGCGTTTTTTCTTTTTGAATACATGATCCTGAGATGTAGATTATTTTCAAGGAACCGACTTTTCAATAGCTAAACTTTAGCAAGCGTTCATTAATTGCTATGGTTTGATGGATGACTGACCAGACAGGAGTAACTAGATTATTTGAGGAAAAGTTTGTTATTCACAATCTAGAAACGTCTGTTATTCATTACACTTCAGAAAAGAATATGCAGGTGTACTTACCTTAGACAGGTTTTTATCCCCTCACAACAATATCAGACTGTTGTAAGCTTCCACCACGACAAAACACCTGCTTACAGAAGTGTCTGTAACCCTTCTTAATTCTAGTATATGAAAGTGAAATAATTCAACTCCTTCTGTGTTTTTTTTTCAAATGATATGTTGGATACAGCAATGTTAAAAAGTGGCTCATGTGAGTTGAAATAAGGGAGAGTTTGAATGAAAAAATAAAAAAAAAGAATAATTTAGAAGTGAAAATATTCCCTGTTAGCTATCTTTCTGGAGAGATGACTATTTATATTAGGGAGTAAAATCTTAAGGTACAGCTATTAAGATATTTTAGGGTTATCTTAAGGACACTGGCTTACAAGTGAGGATTTTCTTTGAAGCAGAAAACATAAAAATAGGCCTTTCAGTCCATTGTGTCTTCTTACTGTTTTAAATGTTTCACTGTCCTACAGAGACGGTATTCTTTTAGCAAGGATGTTTAAGGTAATAATTTAATACACGTTTTCAAAAAGCAGGGATGTTGAGATAAATATCCCCCTATACCATGAAGAGAAGAATAAAGACATACAGAACACTTTAATAGTCATCTGGGTTTTCTGACTTACAGCTTATATCACTATTTGCTCCTCTCCAAAGTGGATACAAAATATGTTTAAGTTCTGCCAAAAGCAAAATGCAGGTACTAATATCTTGTACCTATTGACTAGATCAAACTCTTCAGACAGAGACTGTTTTCAGTTCTCAACAGGATCTCCCTGACAATGCCATATACTAGTCAACCCATCCTAGGATGCAGGGCTGTGTATGGGGTGTGCAGGGCTCTCAGGGATTTCTAGGTGCAGTGCCAATCCACTTATTGCCACTTTTTAGTGTCAAGACTATTTTCCAACACAGATCTTCAAGTATGATTTGCAACTGGATTCCTAGTTTTTTGAGCATTACAGAACCTTTGGGGAGTGCATGTCTGCCAACAGTTCAATTTATTACAATACAACATTAAAATAAAGTATAAAGGCCTGCAAATACATCCTCTTCCACAAAGTAATAGCCTTCACCACATTTTCTTGACAAAACAGAAACCAGACCCAGATCTGATTATGTGACTTAATAGGTGCATAGAAAGATAAATATTTAATTACCAATCTGACACTGTTTATCAATTATGAGCAACAAACTGTCTCTAGTGCACAGCTCTGATCAGCTCTGTAAAACACAGGACAGGAAGGAAATAAAAAGGTATTTACAGATATTGGCTGACCAGTCTTGTGGATGCTGTGCAGCTTGTTGAACTGCTATTTACTTATGAGTTTTATAATACCTTTGTATCTAATTAAAAATTCAGGACAGGCTCTGTAAATAAGCAGTAGACAATGTCTGGTCTAAAAAAGGAACTACCCAGTCACAAAACCAAACTGGGAATACCAGAAGCTCCATCTGTGCTGAATAATTACACATTTAAAAACTGGTTTGCATAATACAGTATTTTGTAGGTTCAAAACCACTGGAATACTGGGCAGAAAAGCAGTTTGTCTAGTAACTTTTATGAAATTCATAAAGCTACTTCTTTCTTCCGGGCAAGTGGTACAGTTTCATAAACTCTCTGATTTAGAGTATATATAAAAATATATGCAATGTGTGCAAAGGCAGGGCAGCAGATAAATGAAGTCATTTCGGCAAGGCCATCAGGTCTTGGGAGGCTTACACTTGTCCTTCTCTGCCCACAACTCAGCCCAGAACTTTGAAATGACAGAAAGAGAGTAACGGAGTTTGAAATGGCCAAATCTCAGCCACCCTTTCTGATTCCTTGCTCCAGACACCAAACGAGCAAAGCCCTCAAGGACTGCAATGTGTGAGTCACTGGGAGGCACGAGGCAGAAAACAAGAATTTGTTTTGAAAGGGAGTAAATGGAGGTATGGAAAGTTTTGCCCCCGTTTCAAGAGCCTTAATGCTATTCCCGGGCTCAATCCCATGGTCTCTAATCTCCCTTTTTGTGTTCAGGTTTCTCTGGTTTCTTTTGTCACCTCTATTTAATTTTGGGAAAGAGTTCTTGGAAGTATAGTATAGCGCTCTTTCCAACACCTCATTAATCTTTGCCTTGTATCCTCCACTGTACCTCAGCTCCAATCTCCACCAGAGCATTGGCAGTGGTACTGTCATTAGTTTCTACCTAAATTCTGTTCTATACAGCACTGAAATTTATTGCATAAAGTCTCAGCACTTATTTTGGCTGTATGGCCATTCAAACATTAAACTGGTGTACTCAGGCTGCACTTAGGTTTCAATTAAATCTGTAAATTTGGAATATTTTTCCTGTCTTTTCTTTTGGTGAATCTCTACTGTAAATATGTGCACATTAGGAGAGTATTTATAGGTATAGATCTGGCTGAGGAATATTGGACCAGCATGCTAATATGTTACTTAAGTAAGCAATGAACACTCTTTAGGTTCTGCTAGCTTTAGCAAAATATTTGTAGGGGATAGACCAGATCCATGAAAATTCCTATTTTGTTGTTGGTTTTTCCCCCCCCACTCACTTATTTTGATCTAGGTGTGGTATCTAAACATTTAGATACCACACCTAGATCAAAATAAAATGTAATTTTGTGTATCTGTGTTCATTAAAACAAGAGGAGCCAGGAAAATCAAATATAAGCTAACTGCAGCAGAAGAAATATATGCACAGGACATTTTCCCAGTTTTTATACACAGCAGGTCTCTGAAAGCAGCTCAGCAGGCTGAGTGGTTCCATGGGCATTCTGTCTTAGGATTCAACTTACTCTGCTGCTTTAAAGTGCATGCTAACTGTTAAATAGTTCTTTTTTAATGCAAATTAGGTGAACTGGTTTGTGTTATCATATTAAATATTACAGATGCAACATTATGGTGGTACTGCAGGTGAGTACTACAAGCTTGAATGGATATCCCCTGCAAAAAAAATAAACAGGCTTTCTTTGCATAGGAAGATATATTTTTGCCTTCTGTGTTTTACTGTTTCCCTTGATGCACCTTGTTCATATTAACAGAACATCAGACAGTGCTTTTGATTCACCAGTGCAAGATGTGCTGAATCAGGGGGTACCAAGCTTGTAGCATGTTAAGATTTTATTATTTTCTATCTTTGATCAAGAAAAAAAAAAGGAAACAAAACCAAACCCCAAAACAAACAAACAAACAAAAAACAAAACCAAAAAAATCCCAAACTTGATTAGAGATTCTGCTTAAGGAGAAAATTAAAGAAAATAGCAAATAAAAGAAACTCAAATGAAGACTGCAATATAGTTAGTTTCCAGCCTAGGCAGGATGAGACCTCAGAACACCCTCGGATACACTGTTGCCTTTTGTGCAGTCTGAGGGGAGATGTATTGCTGGTTCTGTTTTTCTTATGAGAGCAAGGTATGGTGTCTGATGGTGGTTATTGGCAGCTCTGGCTCATACGTGCTGCTTTCCTATCCTGTTTTGCTCCTTTATGTTTATTTTCCTGGGAAAATGAGAAAGGCTTTTTGAATTTCTGACTAAGTATCTTCCTTGGCTAAAATGGAAGAAGACACCATAAGGCATATATGGCTGGCAGGCTGCATTCCATTCTTTTCACAGAATATTCCGAGTTGGAAGGGATTAAGAGATCACTAAATGCAACTCTCATGGGAATGGCACACACAGGGATTGAACCCACACACTTTGGCATTATTAGCACCGTACTCTAACCAATTGAGCCAACCCACTGTTTCACCCTACTCCTAAAACTAGACATGTCATTGGTCCCTAATGTTCATGATTCAGGAGCTGGAACTTAATTCTCCACTTCTTTGTTTGCACTCCTGTGTAATGCACATCAGGCTACTCTCAACTCTAGTCTATGTCACTTTATATAACAACAATGCTGACCTCTTAGAAATAAAATGGATAGGGGTATTTCTGAAGCCAGAATTAATGCAGATGTCTGAATTTAAATTAATATACTTGCCAGAACAATAAAATAGGGTAAAAATTGGAAACAACCTGAAAAAACCAAACCTGCTTACATTTCATTGTTCTTTTTGAAAGTAAGAAATAAAAGACAAGGGATATCATGCACATACAAGAATATTAATATGCAATCCCTCTTTATAGCCTTTCTCATAGTCACTGATTTTCTTTCCACTGAGAAATAAAACAATATATATGTCTAGAAGAATATGCTTTTTCTTCTTAGTAGAGTTAAAATTTTATTTTTACTAAATGCTGAGTACTTCCTCATTTATCATTTTAAATTCCATTACTTGCTTTCAAGGAGACAGAAATACACAGGAAAATCATCTGACTCTCTTTAAAGGGAGTTGAATGTCTTTTTGTAAAAAAACAAAATATACTTGGAGCCTCTCTAGTAAAGAGGTTGGGACTTCCTATTTAATTTCTGTGCAGGCCTACTTTCTGTGTCTGCAAGTTGGAAGGGGACCATGAAATGTTCCAATCAGTACCAGATCATAATTTAGTGGCTCATCTCTGCTGTCTCCTACACTGCAGCAGTGTAGGAACTTCCCTCGCCCACTCACCCCTTGTAGTAGTGGCTTTCTCCTGGTAGTCCCAGGTGCCTCTTGGAGGACAGGAATGGACAGTAGACAATAACTTGTTTTTCTCCCTGTGAACTCTTCAGAAATGCTAA
This sequence comes from Campylorhamphus procurvoides, assembly GCA_013396655.1. Classification (NCBI taxonomy): domain Eukaryota; kingdom Metazoa; phylum Chordata; class Aves; order Passeriformes; family Dendrocolaptidae; genus Campylorhamphus; species Campylorhamphus procurvoides. The sequence goes on from WBMV01003419.1 coordinate 77,574, forward strand.
AGCCTGGATGGTTCCACGGATATTTAAAAGCTGAGAAGTTCAGAGAAGTGCCAATGCTAAGTTCTAACCAGAGATATGTCTCTTGGTTTAACTCTGCTAATAAAATCCAAAACCAATCTGGAGGTAAACACATCAGTTGTCTTACCTGAAGTAGTCTTCACCACCTCAGTTGTGTTCCTTAATCCTGTGAAGGCAAACTGGTAAAGCCTCCAGGACCTGGTGTCCCCCACCTCCACTGAGCTGCGCTTCCACTGGTAAATGATCTCTTCTCTCGGGTAGCCATCTTATTGCAATGGGAAATACAGAAGGCTTTGGTTGATAGTCATTGCTAGGGTTTGGGTGTACTTTGGGCAGTAAAAGTATTATTTTTTATTTCTGAAAAAAACTGGAGAAGTGTATTGCAAATAAATTACAGATATGTTTTCCTCAAATTACTTAGTAGTGCCTTTTACTTAATATCACATTTTATTAATTACAAATTAAGAGCATAATCTTCACTGTCTCTAAGTATGTTAATATAAATTTATAATAAGCAGTTCAGTGTGGGTCAGAAAAGAGGTATTTTTAAGCAAGTTACTTACAGCTTGAAAATTCCAGGGGGCAGGAGTGGACATCCATTGGGAAGTTGTGTAACTGTAGCTGACACTCAGCATCAATTGTCAGTCTGAGAACAGATCAGGATATAGAGAATGCCCTTGAGAAGTCTGTCCTGAAAACTACATCATGGCAAGCAAAACACAGTTCTTAATAATATGGATCCTGACTATGAAATATGTAAATATTATATATATGTATATATATATATATGTATGTATAAAGAGAGAGACAGCAAACTATTGATACTTATGTTATTATTTTAATATTCCAAGGATAGGAAGACATCATGTTTACCAATAACCAGTGGGGTTTTTTTTTTGGTTACATAGACCTGATCATCTCCTTTTCAGACTGTGTAATAGAAGAAGGTATTAAAGTCCTGTTCCTGTGCATCTGAAATGGCAGCATTACTCATGACTGACAAATCCATAAGTAGACATACAGGTCATCTCATGAGCAGTGACAAATCTTTGTGTCACAACATGCCATAATGCCCTAGGGAAATGTATTTCCTGTGACAAAAACTCTATTTCAGAAACGATGGATGGTAGTCCAAATTTAGACCTCTGCATCCAAGACAGCCATCCAGATTACCTTTCTACTTAGTGCAAAGGCACTCTGAGGATACAATTCATTTCATCCCAAAATAAGCCATTAACATTAATGCAGAAGAGAAATGAACTGAAAGGTGTTCCTCTCCACTGAACATTAGGAGAGTCTCTGTGATAACTCAGGTAGTGTAGGTGCTATAGATCAGGTGAAGACGTGCTTTTAGGAAACCAAAATGAGATTAGATGTACCCCCTGATGTGCCTGCTAAAAATTCTATAATTTTTCATTCAGTCCCAGCTTTGCTATGAGCTGCTGGATACTTTAACTTTGGAAAGGGGAGAGGAGGTGGGATGAGAGAGGAATAAAGGAAAAGAAGGAAAGAAAATGTTTATTTGTTTCATGAGTGTCTAGAAAAACTGTAGGTTTCTGGTCTTTGCTGATCCCAGGGTGTCCTAAAGACCAGCCTGTGAGCTGGGTCAGTCTCTGGGTTCCTGGGTGTAGGTGCTGCCTGCAAATGACTCCCTGAGTCTCACAATGTGAGATGCAGGGGGATGCTGTGACTCCTAACCACCAAGTTAATGAAGTTAAAAGGAAACTTTTCTACATTAGGAATTTAGGAGCAAATCTAATTTTCCTGTTGCCCTCCCTCTTCTCATTTTCGTCATCTTGAGTATCACAGATATTTGATTTCCTGCTGGTCAGGACGATTCTTGAGCCTGGGGGGAGGTGACTGAGAAAACTCAATCAACCCTCTGGGAGCCCTCTTCTCTTCAGAACAGAATCCCAGATGTGATAACATCACATTTCCCTTATCGTTTAATTCAGGTCGAGTCCTTACTGGTACTTCCTGTGACTCCCTAGCGCAACTCAGCACACACTCGTAACAGAGACCTGTTTGCAAGTTCTGTTAGATACATCTCTTTCTAATGGGGGAAACTGAGGAATTTGAAGAGAAGGTAACAAAATCCAAAGATATGGTAATGTAGCCAAGTCCAAATTTAACATTTCCAAAGTGAATCCAGGATCACCTTTATCAGACTGACTGATTTGCACTGGATTGTTCTCTTACCTCTTCTGGCGATGCAATATGTAATTAATGTAAAATAAATCCTTTTTGTAATTCAGACAGTTGCAAAATTAAAAGATTGTCTTAACCAAAGCCTCACGTCTATTCATTAAAATTATGAGTATACTTTTCTTCAAAACTTTAATTTTTAGCACCCAATAAAATAAAAGCAGAAGAAAACACTTTGGAAAAATGCAGTCTAAAACTCAGATGGGTCTTGAATCTATTATCTTTGATTCTGTCCTCTCATTTTGAATTATACATTTTCTTGATAAAATGGTATATTTATCTATATTTGATGTAACCCAGAATATCATACCACATGCAAAACCAAATTTAAAATCCCAAGCACTTAGGATTTTCCCATGTAGGAAGTATCTTATGATGATTTGTAATATGATACTTGAGTTGTTACATATGGCATATGCTACATTTAAATGTAGACATACACATAACTACGCCTATATATTATTCCCATCTATCTCCAAAGGAGAGTCACATATGTGACTGGAAAATCTGGACATGTCCATATCAAGTTCAAGTTCATGAAAATTTTAGTGGAATGGAACATATCCATAGGTTTGGATTAAACCTTAAATGTTCAATGCTGAAATGATAACCCGTATTTTCAGAAGATACTTGAGGAACAAAATGCTTTTGCAGAGTGGAGCTTCATCTAGCTAAATGGGAATCAATTCAGAATAAGAGGCCTTTGATGTATATAATACCTCCTTTTATACCATTTACTTAATTGAAGGATAATTGAAATTTATCAGTTTAGCACAATAAAAAGGTAAAAGACAGAAAGGACCAAATCAGTGGCAAACAATGAAACATACCTGAAAATGAAGATTAATTACTATAAGAATATCTGCAGTCATTTCAATATAGGAAGGTGACTACTGAGAAGCAAGACAGTACAGACTATAGGAAGAAATAAAATTCTTTACTGTGACAATATAAAATAAATGTCATGCAATGGATATCTTCTAAATACTTCCCTTTTTCAGGGTTGTATGAATAAATAAATAGGAAATCCCAGTGTCATTTCCTTCAGGTTAATGTCAAATGACCTGAATTCAGAGGGTCTTTCTCTGGCTTTCTATGAGAAACTCAAATTAAAAGTTAGATATAAATACCTCAGTGTGTACAAGACTCTGCCATCATTCCAGATCCTGAGCATCCTGTTTGGAGTTGTAATCCAATGCGCATCAGCTTTCTTGGAATTTCGGAAAAATGTGTCTGGGATCCAGATCTTCCCAACCATGTTGCTGTTTAATCTGAGCACTTTTATAGTGCTGTTGAACTTCAGACGTCTGTCATACCACGTTTGGGCGAAAAATATATCAATTGTATATTCCTGTTGTGTTAACCAGAAATACTGATGAAAACATAGCACTCAGCATTTTACATAGTTCCTGATATGCTTTCCTTAATTTCATATGAAAAAAGTGAACTACGGAAGATGATCCTAGATCTGATAAAACCATGTTTTTGGTGAATTTTTTAGGCATGGTTTACCAAAGATTATTTTTTAAAACCAGTTTATCCTGTTATTTTTCTCATTGAGAGGTAAAACTAAAGTGCAATTGAGTATTATATGCACCTTTCTAACTCTGTGTCCCCACATCTCAACCCACACATGTTCAGGCCTGAGAAAAATTACTTATTTCCTTGGATCTAGGGCAGGAAAAGTTTCAGTTGACTTAACTGCCTGTGCCCCATGGCTAATATGAACAGTAGTGAAGTCTCTGGAAAGGATCTAGGCTTTCTGCTTTTTATCTCTTCGTGACAAGAGTGATGAATGCCTTTCCTTATTTTGTAGCAATCTGGAAGCTCAGTTTTACAGGAGTTAAACTATCACAAAGCATGTGAAAGCAGAGCACATAAAAGTGTGAGGATATGTTAAAAGCTATTATTATTACATTTTTTCAGCATAGAGCTCAGTTTTCCCCTCTCACAGAGATTTATAGCTCATGTAATCCTCACATACATAATTACAATGAGGTTTTAAAAATAATACAGATGCAGCACAACATTAGAAGTAACGGAAGCTTTATAATGTCAAAATGATGGAGACGTTGTAACAAGGAAAATTGGCAATCATTTACCTACCATATTGATGGCATTCACAGGTCCAATGCTATTTACGTACATGTCAGTGTGAATTATTGTTGGTTTAACTGGAAGAGAAACACAAGAATCAGTAAAATGAATGAAGGTCAAAATAAACTACGTGGAAGTCAAACACAATCATATTATTATAATACCTGTCCTATGTGGCTATGGTTGCCTCACATTTAAATGTGCATATACAATAAATATAAATTTGCAGCAATGTCTTCAGTTTGAAGTTAGTTGAAGATGCTTTGAGACAAATTCTTATACCACTCATTCTATCTGAACAAATTCCCTTATGCTACGAGAACAAATACCGAAAGCAGTGTTGTTAGCTTAGAGTGACTCATATCTGTCTGAGAGGATGTATATTTTGTGTCAGGTCACAGCAACACATCTGACAAAACACTATCAACAATAGCAAACTTATTTTTCTTATGATGTTTTGCACCACTTGTTTTACCTTATAATGCCAATTGCAACTTGACTGCTGTTGCCTGCAGATGTGGCTATAGGCAAGTAACAATTTCAGGAGCCCAAAGCAAAACTAATACCCGAGACTCTCAAACAGAAATGAAGAACAGCTGTTAATTTATTTTGAAATTACTCTATTGTATTGTAGCTTTATTATTCTTATGCACCTTGACTAAAACATTATGGATTTTCCCCAATTGCTTTTAAGAATGCTTGCTTGCTTTCTGTTTCTGAAGTCCTGGATTGGGAGAATGAGATAAATTCCTCTGCTAATTTGCACTTTATTCATACATTGAAGGTTAAAGACTAGTGTTATCCCTCACTGTGAAAAATTCCTTAGTTTATAAGCCTACATATATTTGTTTGAAACAGCTTCCTTCATTAACCTTGCTGTTCTCTGCTTTCCTCTACCTTCCTCACCCATGACGTCTCCCTGCATTTTTCTACAATCTTAGTCCTGCCGCATCCTCTTCTCCAGAGGTATTGTCTATGCACACATGGGGCTTCTCAAATGGACTTGCAGCAATTCAGGGAGATTTTTCTCTTTGAGCTTCCTCAGTATCAGTGGAGAGAAAGATTCCTCTAAAAGGTGATTGAGTAAGATAAAACTTCCATTATGAGTCCAGGTTTAGGTCTATATACTTACACTGGCTGTGGGAAACATCTAGGGAGATTGGTCTTGCTTGACCGCACTTACTCTTTGCGAACCTCTTTCTCTGTGCCCCATTCATTGCCCTGTCACCTCTTGCTGTGCTGTGCAAGGGAAGGTCTAAGCTGCATCAGTCAGTGCAGGCCTGCAGCTGTTGGAGGCTCTGTATCTATCACATCATACAAGGATCAGGCTTTTTGACCTTCCTTTCCAATATATTACTTGTGCTTCTCTAACACCCTCACTTAGATCTAAAAAGATAAAAGCTTGCTTTTTCATTCTCCAAAAGTTAAATTCAGAACTTCCTATGCAGGTAGATCATTACAAGCAGCCTGATTCAGCAATTCACAACAGACTTATTAGATGTTTTAGGATAAATTCAGCAGTCTTAATTTATGTCAGCTTCCAAATTTGCAACTAGTTTTCATGCCTCTGATGTTTTATTGCACTGTATTTTATTCTCATAACTACTTTGAATGGATTCTGCTTTCTGTGTGCAATAATATGATAAGAAAATTCTTTCTCTGCACTGCTTAATCCAAAGTGGTCTAGAAAGAAAACCAACATACCTCCTATGTCAGGTCTCAACTTGTTGTCATATCCTTCCAGCAAGCCATTTAAAATAAGAGTCACATCACTCTCATGGACTTTGGGAGTCAAAACCCAAGTCTTATTTGAAGTGTAATCTTCATAATCATCATCTCCTTTTTGAGTGGAACTATTAAATAAAAATGAAGAAATAGCTTTGAAAAATACAAATTGGTTGGTAACTTCTTTGGGGGACAAAGCACTCACATTTCAGATTTTAATAATACGGTACAAAACACTGAAAAATGTCCTGCTTTATAAAAGGAGACTCCTTTTAAAGGTGCCACATAACAGCTGAGGTTACAGTTCACTTTAGCAGCATTTCCTTGGAGTACAGTTGATACCATGTTCTGTCTATTTGAAGGAACATCAGTGCTTATCACGTTTGACGTGCCTATTTTTGTTCTCACTGCCTCAGGTGGGACCTGTTATGAAACAAATCTAATTGTCACTCAGCTTATGCAACTCTCCACCAAAATATCACTTATTATGTACACAGTGTTGTTACATTACTTCTCTTGGAGACAATGATTTGATGCATCACATTACTGACAAGACGGATAATTAGATTCATTCAAACAAACTGTCACACAGCTTTTTTCCACTCTGATGAACTTCAGTTTATTGTGATTTTGGAAAGTTCAGCACAAATTTTTGCCAAGGGTTTTCATTTTCAGTTTTGGTAACCTGAACCCAGAGAGGATAAAAAGTCTGTCTGCTGTTTTTTTTCTGCTACTGAGCAGCATGACAGCAGATCTAATTCAACCTGCTTAGCATAGTAAAAAAAAAAAGGCAAGTTACGAGTCAGAAATGTGTAGACTACTCTCAGTGGATGTTTTGTTTTCTCAAAATCTGTGCCTCCAGTTCTAGAGGAGAATATAGAAACTACTTTAGAATATGACATAATCAGATATTTTAATTTTGGAATGACAATGGTAATCAGCTGAACAGTGCTAGGCAACTGGGGTTTTGCATAATATACCAGCGTCCTTCTTCCCTGACCTGATTTTGCGACAAACTTTGAACACTGCTGGATATGAAAAATCTTAATGATGCTACAAATTTCTTAAGCCAGTGGACCGAGTTTGGATACAAATAGGTCAAAAGCAGAAAATTTAGTTATTTTCCTGTTTCCGCCACAATTTTTACAGAAGTGGGAAAGAACTGAGAAAAGTAGATTTTCACGGTTGGCTGGGTCTTATGCTCGGCACACAAGGTTGAAAGAGGCAGAGCTGACACAGGGAATGTGTAGCATGAAGAGAGTACGTGTACTGCATAGTTGAGCTTGGACTCATTTATCTGTGCCATTGTTACGGGTACTAAATACGACTGAGTGCAGCCTCCAGGCACCCTCAGCCCACCCGGAATCAGTAGCATGAACCCGGGAGCTTCAGATTCCCAGGTCAAGAACTGGCAAGGCAACTTCCTCCCTCTGGCTGTACAAGGCTGGACCTGTAGTGTCTTACTAGCAATGAAAAGTAAAGTTTTAATTTGGGTAGGTGCTACATAGTATTCTGCTGGTACTGACAAACAGGCCAAAATAAATAATTTGGGGAAATTTGTTTATTCAGCTGCCTGGAGTTCAAAATTCTAATTGCATTCGAAGGAACATAACTGAAGCCAAGTTCTGTCTGTTGGAGGAAAGGCAATCTTTCTAAATAAAGTCTCTGCAAACAGAAGGATCTAGATTATGTTTCCAAACCATGCAAAGTGAATGAAGAAATACAACTTAAAAAGCCACATTCTTGTTTTATAACCAATTAAACATTCATTCTCTGAAAAGAATATAGTTTTCCGAATGGAAAAGAAAATCAAATGCATTCTTGCATAAAGGCAATGTGTTACTGAGTATCAATGTGGTGAGAAAGCTTCAAAGGAGGTAGTTAGGAGTGTCTGGTGGCCTAAACAGTGCAAGATTAGAAATATGTTTGTCTAATAGTTTCCCCAAATCTAGAACAACCTAATTGAACAGCAGCTGACACTCACTGAAACTTCCATTTCTTCTTGCAAATTATTTACATGAAAGAAATACATACCTATTTGCTTGCTCATCTGTCATTTCAAGCCATTTTGGCACTCCATATCTCAAAAACCATCAAATGCTTTCTGTGATAAGTGGGAGACGGAGGAGAGAGAACACAGCCAATGTAGCTAGGGAAAAATGCCAGTGAATTACAGCTTTTATCAGAATTTCAAAAGGATCGTAAGTTAGTATGGGTATGCAATTGTCTAAATGTGTCTCTGTCTAAACCTGCACATCAGCCAGAGCAATCAGAGGTGCATCTCTATCCAGATGAGCAGGGGTTTAGCTGTGCAATGCTATTAATACTAATGAAAGTTATAAGGACAAAGCCCTTTTCATCTCCTTAAGACTTTCAGATCAGTCCTTCTGATTATATAGTCTAAATTTTGCAAGTGCTTTTAATGTCTAGAACTAATTTGTCAAAGCCTAGATTATACCCAAATACATGTTGAAATCTGCTTTTATTTTTATGACTGCTAGAAGTTTTCAAATCTAGTAAAATAGATACGAAAAGAAACATCTATTTACCTCCTTGCAGACTGCAGTATAATTTTTTGAAGGTTAATATTTCAGGCACTGATACAAAATCTCACCAGCTGAGATATTCCTACTCTGACATTAATGCCATTGCAAAATGTGTGCAAAACTGCTCTAAATAAATCCACTCTCCCTAGTTGCAAAAGAAATGGCTTAAGAGGCTCAGAATGAAACTTCAAGCCATAGAGTACTTAAAGTTAGAAGACCCTTTTGGAGGTCACCTGGTCCAATCCCTGCTCAGTTTGCCAGCTAAGCCTGCATGATGTAACTGTGATGGTAATTACTCATATATATATGTAAATGTATGTATATGACCACGAGTGTTTAATATTCAGGGAAGCTCTTTGCATGTCACTAATTACTTGAAATATATCCCCACAAATCAGAGAGGGCAACAATCACTACATGCTAATAAGCATTTATTAATTTAGATCTGATTTTCTTAAATTATATGTGCAGAGGTCTATAAACTGGTATCTCACTCTACAATTACATAAAAACATCATTCTTCCACTGAGGTTTTTACCATGTCAGGTGCTAGACAGGGTTGAACTTGTGTTTTTTTATCTTCCTTGCTAAAACATACACACACTAATCCTGATCCTGCATTAAACAAGTTGTTACTTGATTTATAACATAACTCTTTTGAGTGCTTATTGGTGAGGTGTAGCTTCAGCACAAACTGAGGTTACACAAACGAAGTGTTCAGAAACTTATTCTTGATGTCTTTGCTAGTACACAAGATCCATAAATTTTTGCAAAAAAAATCTAATCATTCCTGGAGCTCTGTGGACAGAGCTGCCTACTGGAGGTAGAACTGGGGTCACCAACCAAGGGACAAAGGATTAAATCTCTCATTGTCACAGCCTCTTCTACAGGCCGCTTAGTACTAAAGGCATTATTTTCGCACTGGAAATGCATTGAAATTGTAGAATAGGATATCTCTGCTGAGAAATCACTGATGTGCTATGAAAACAATTTTTTCCATCTTCTTTTTTGACCCTTCTCCAGAAGACATGGTCAAGCCCACTACTTAAAGGTTTCATTACTGTGCTTATACACTGTTCTCTTATCAGTCCAAAGCCACAACAGTCTGCATTAACATTGGGGAATCTATTCCTCTTTTTAAGAGAGTCAGCATGATTTCTTTGCTCTTTTGCTTTCATTTCCATGGACATAAGTTTGATACCTATGGAAAAATAATCACCACTTCAGTAAAATACAATAACTATTTATATTAATGGTGTATAACTGTCTTACATTATTATCCTTTCAAGCCTTTCGGCTTAAATTCTTTAGTTAAAAAATGAAAAAGCAAAGCATACATTATCCATTTAGTAACTACTATGTTTTAGTTAATTGCTAACATAAAGTCAGCATTATAACTTTGGATGATCTCTGCTGTCATCTCTGTACCAGAGACACTCTAATGTAGCTTCCAGAGTAATCATATGCCGTGTTTCTTGGAAAAGCAGTACCATATGTTGGTAAAGTGAGGCTACACACCACTTAAAATCCCGGACAGCAGTGATAATTTATACTCTAAACTGGGAGATAGATGGGGTGCATCTTATTTAAGTAGTGAGCACTAACTCCCGAAGGATATCCCTTTGAGACAATGTACATATTTCCTAATGCACAGGAATATGATTTTCAAAACTCGTTACAAATTCTAGAGAAAGGATACTCTTCTCTGGCACAAAAATGTACCATGGCTGCTCAGTCTTTCAATCTTCACATGTGAGGTCATGTATTTAGCTGGTCAAAATCTCTATAATTCCAGTGTCTTTAAATAAGATAGGCCAATCTGTACCTTTTGTGGCTCTGTCCTTTAACTTTGCTAAATATAGAACATTAACTTTAACTGTCATAGAGAATTTTTTTGTGAAACTTCACCCCAGATCCAATTATCCCTGCTGAAATCCACCTGTTGTTGCTTTGCTCTTTACAAGCAGAATCAAAGTAGCCATGAAGTGCCTAGAGGAAAACACCCATAGCAGTACTGAATAGCTAACAATTAGTTTAAATCTAATTAAAAACTTAAATTTATTTTTCAAAAAACTCTGGCCAATTTCATCTTTCATATGAAGTAGACTATAGCAGTTATGGAGCCTTCAGCAAAGATTTAATAAACTACTTGCATATAGAATGAGTTGTCCATTGGGAGCACCAATGTTTTCTACCTCTCAGGGAAGGATGGAAACAAGGCTTGCTAGTTTACATAACAGCACTGTTTATTTAATGAAGAGTCAAGTTAAATTAATTCTCTGATGTGCATAAAGGATTATCTTAATCTATAGGTCATACATTAGTCATGGTGGTAATATGGTCACTCTGAGGGAAAGAAATATTCCAGGTTCCCATTGTGGATGCAGAGATGCTGTACGCAGATGTGACGTGAGTATGTGGAAGATTGCCCATTTGCAGGAGAATACAGTGTCTCTGGCAGTCTAAGAGCATGTTCTCTCTTGGTGACACATTTTAAGTAAAGCTACCTTGACTGAAACAGAATGTGTCTTCACAAAGCTGTGTCCTGGATTCTCGCCCTGTTCACGTTTCTAGTCTGTCCATTTGTATTGTTCAAATCCAAGGCTATGTCCAGGACTGTGCTACTATCCTTACCATAAGAATCAGTCCTATTTTCTCTTTTTCTACTAAATGTTCATCACAATACCCAACCTTCAATTTTCTCAGGACTGCAAATCATGTAATGTGAAGATTAATCTTTTCCTAAGTAATTTCTTACATCAAAGATGTAACCTCAGAATAATGCTTTGCTTAGTGAGGAAAAGAGGAGATCCAGTCATTTAACAAGAATGATGCTGAGAAACTTGGACTAAGAAATCATGGAAAGGTGTCTCGTCATCCTACTCCCTTCACCTAGAAGCACCTGTGGTGCTGGTGCAACTACAGTTCTGGATGGAGCTATGGTGAAGAGCCTGTAATTCTAGATTCACAGAGTTTCCAGCAAAACTTGTTTCACACCTGATCAAAAGGGAGTATAAGCTGTATCTTGGCCCTTTGATGTAATCATGGAGTGAGGGAGGATGAGGAATTTCACAGGAAGAAAGAAAACAGTTTTGACTTCTACTCAGTGGTTTGGGTAGGGTGGATTTTAGGTAGGTCACCTGTAGAAAGTAGTTTATTTCCTAGGCAACTGCTTTTGCTAGAGCTATCAACTCCATGAACTTTTCAAATCACATAAAGTATTAAAAACTTTGTATTGAAAAGATTACTGCTTAAAAACTAAGCAAAGCTTTTTCTTTCATCCCTCAGTCACAGAGGTACTGAAGCGTCCCCGACAATAATTATTACAATAATACTACAGTTCTCATAAGCTGAAACACTAAAATTACATAGGGACTGAGCACACAAGTCTCAAAATGGGCATTCAAGACCCAGAAATCACTGGAGGAGCACGGATGACTACTCCCAGCAGATGACTTCTCAGTCATCTTTACTGAGCATGACTGATTCCAGCAATCAGTCATTTCTGAAAACTATGCCTACCCTGAGATTTATAGGCTGCCTGGATTCCTGTGAACATTTGCTCTCTCTTCCACTGAAGAGATGATACCTGACAACACAGACCTATGTATCATGCTGTGGATTTTACAAGCTTTCTTCTAGTCATTCAGCAATTCAAAGCATCTCACTGGTACTTTTCAGACACTTTGAGTAAAACAGTCCAGTTCTTAAACCTTTTCACAGATTTCTAAAATACTACATGGCAATGATGAGTTTGTATTAGTCTCTATAAAACTGTCAATCATAGTAGACTGGTTTATCCTAGTCTTTCAATGTCTTCCCCAAGATGTGCACTCACATCATCTGCTGAACCTAACACATAATAAATGCTAGCTCTTTGTAGTTATTCTTGAAGCATCTCTTTGCTGTATTTTCAGATTCAACTAAATGTGGCTATAGCAAGTGTTTATACAGAGATGTCGAAAACTTTAACTTTGTTTATGTTTTGCTTCCTCCCTGTAAGTTCACAAAAACACTTTTTTAAACTGTGCCTTGGAGTACATTTATTAAGGGTTCTAACAATAAAACTTCTGCTTTGCAGTATTTACTGTGTTTTTCTAGTTCACTGTACTGAAAAACTGGAGTGCGATTTTTGCACTGCACAACTGATTGGATTCAAGTCATGAGTGACCATAAGGATTACTGTCCCTTTTAAAATATTTCTAGTAGCAACAAAATGGGCTCACAGCCAGTTGGCACAAAAATTCCCAGAAACAGAGACCAGTGACAGCAGTCCTGGCAATGAACCAAAAGTTGAAATGTAGCACCCAGTCTAGAATCTGTTTCTTCAGCAGAAGGTTGAGGCATATTATTAAATAAGTTGATATAGGATTTCCAACTTCAGATCTATCAGAACAGATTGATGTGATTAACCAAAGCTGAATTGCACCACAATATAAAACTTTGTGTATTTGAATGAATTATATGCTACCCTCAGGGAGGACAGCAAAGTGTAGAAGGTTGAAACAAACTTGTTTAGTCAGTAAGGAATAAGAGAGAGAACTACAGAAACAAACATACATCATTCATTTTGAACAGCCTGAGCTTGAAAGTCAGCATTTAAACTTATGAGAAGTTTGGAGGAGTCTAAGATGTGTTCAGATGGTTCAGATAAGCCTCCATAATTTAAGATGATTATTTCAATTTTTTTGAGCTTGAATTTTGTATGAATATATTTCCTTACACTGTATTTACTGGAGGTTATATTATCTACTCCCATGTATGTTTTCATTGTGGTTATGGCTACTTACGTTAGTGGCAAGAGAAAGCATTAGAAACAAAGCGAAAGGAGAAATTGGTTCAGATATTCTTTTGCATCATAGGGCTAGCTTGAGCTGATCTTCTACTTTATTTGAAATGATCTGGCACTATCTAACCATAAAAGGTGTAATGCTGGAATTGTGTGGACCTCAGAAGGTTTTTCTGTTTACCTTCCTCTTCTCTCCAGTTCTCTGTCCCCATCAACTACTTTTCTCCTTTTTTTCTTTTTTTTTAAATTTCTTTCAAAACTGTTCGATACTTCTCTGCATATGAAATCTAAGACACTTTAAGCATGATTTTTGCCTGTTGCTATTACTCAGCTCCTGCAGATTTGCACTATAGCTGGAAAATCTCAAGAGAAAGAGTTAATGGCCATTACTGAAAAGTGATTTGACTGCGTCTGCTTTAGTGTTAGCCCACATCATTTTTCCTGGCTGTGTTCTATTGTATATAATTGTCATCTGTTAGTATTATATGTGATTTCTTCTCCCCAGTGATGTACATTGCTTTTAGAAAAGATTTCTGTAAAATCTCACTATAAATTAAAAAGAGGAGCAAAAAGCTCAATTCTCAGTGAGTAAGATTAGGAAAATATGGATGCCCTCCAGCCACCTAATTAAACAACATTAGCTCAAAAAACCCAATCCTACTGCTCAATTAGATTTGAGAAAGTAAAAAATAAGTTCTTGTTCTGTACTGCCCTACGAGGCACACAGGTTTGTAGCTTTTCAGAACTCTTGCATAATGTTTGTCTGTATTTTGTCTACATAGTAATTTCACACAGAAGTAAGTCACTTCTGGAATCATTCATGATGTAGTCATCTTCTCATCACTATCTCTCAATGTTTAAAAACAGACGTGAGGTGCTAGAAATGTCAGCAGTTTTGCTTATTGAGTAATGCTGCTGAGCATTGCTTTTAGGTTTAAAACCTTGTGCATGTGTGTGAATTTATGTGAGCTATAAATTCAAGTTAAACTGAATATAAATCCTCATTAGAATCCAATCTGTCAGGGGATGTTTTCACTCTTGTCTTCTATGTTTCAGTACACAGCAGAGCACTATAATGAGGTGTTCCAGTGCTGGGCACTCAATGCCCACCTCCATTAAAGGACTAGTGTCCTACTTGCTATGGTAAGCCAAATGATAGCATCTCTGCATGCACTTGTAAGCTATTTTACAATATAAATAAGTACATAAATGTGCCTTATTATTTGTGTTTCATGAAAACTAGGTTTGATGGCAAACCATCTCATTACGGATAAAGAAACAACCACTAACTATATCTTAGGAAATGAAATTGCATTGCATCTATCAGCAAGGTTAAAGCCCGTATCTTTGGTAAAGCAAGTGGGTCAGATAAGCCCTCAATGTTTAGGGAGCCACTCAAAAATAAATGTGGAACCAGTATGGGTTTATTCTGATTATATTAAAAATTCTTACTTCTCTTAGATCATGGGAATATCATTACTGGAATGTTTATTAGATAGAAATATATCTTGAAGAAAGAGCTGAATGAACAGAAAATAGCTACTTGATATACATCTTTAATTACATCACCATGTAGCTAACTCATTCACAAAAATGAGTGTAAGCAAATGGTGAAGATTAAATCGGTTTTTAGTTGTTTCTTTTTTAAACAATGCTTCTGTTTTAATTTCATTTGTAATGCATGGTAACCAACTGTAACCCACGTGTTCCCACACAAACCAACTTATATCATGCAAGACGCTGTTAGCTCTCATAGTCATAAAACAGACTCTGCAGGGGTGGATGTGGAATTTAGTTCTGATAACAGGGTAGATGTGTGATACATTAAGAATGTAAGTGGCAAACTAATGTCTCTATGTCAAGTGAGTAGGAAAATTGTCAACAAGCGTGCCTGTAATTCCCCTATGGATTTTATTTATTTCGATGAAATGGTGGTTTTGTTGTAGAATTCTGGTGGACTTTCCTTGGTGGGATATACAAACATCCTAACTTCTGGGTAAGGACTGTTGGCACCTCTCCTGTAAAATGCACCCAAGCGGGGTTAGTCAGTGGCATTGTCACCCTGTGCCTGGCTATTTGACGCATAGCAGTCTTCTTGTCACTATGTTAAAGATGTTGTGTAATTCCAGTCTTCATAATTCACTTCCTGACCTCTTTCAGTTCTGCCTCCTATTCACAGGAACGGTACAGCCTTTCTGGGCTCATAGCTAAGGCCCTTAGTCTCTGAATTAGGTAACTCTAAGGGCTATCAGTAATTCATCTAAGATGGTCAAATCGACTGTAATTTTAATTATATACCAAGTATTTGGTGGCATTCTTCCTTCACTGATGTTTCTGTGCCTGTTTGCCATTCCTGTTGTATCACTTTGGGCAATACTTTTGCAGTTGGTTTGAAGATATTAGCCACCACCACAAATGAGTATGAACTAATGTCTTTAATATAGAATCATGTTACTGATTTTTGGGGGGTCAGATGATTATGTTGCTGTGCAAAGACTCAGTTTGTATGCTTAAAGTTTGGAAGAATGGCTCTTAGGCCTATAAAAGCAGAAACCAGAGGAATTATTGAGGATAGCAGAAGAGGAAAAATTATTGCAGACTCTTTGATGAACTGTTTTCCTTTGCCTGCATCGGTATCTGCTGTACACCTGACTGAAGTCTCTTTAGTATTAATCTTCCGTGTGAAGTCTTCTGTGTTTCCATCAGTTCTTGGAGAGGAAAAGCAGACTACACCCTCTCATAAGATGTACACAAAATGGCCACGAGATAACTGATCTCCTTCTCTGATCATTATGAGTAGAATACATTCTAGTTTGGTGACACACTTCCCCAGCTTTAGGAAACATATGCACAGTTCAGTAGGTCCCAGAAGTGCATTATCACTTAATAATATATTGACCAATACATTGATTAGTTTAGTAAGGTTTTCTAGAATTTTCTAATTATTCTAATTGTTCTCTTTCTCATTTTTTCTCCTTCTACCTCTTTTCTCTCTCTTGAAAAACAATCTAAGGGAATTAAATGAAAGGGGAATTCTGTAGATAATCCTCAGTCTGTTGCAGCAGGCAGATTTCTGTTTGGATCTGAAGATATCTTGCTATGGATTAACAAAAGCTTCATATGACCAGAACACGCTATTTGTGTTACACAATATAGCACTGAATCACTATTGAAGGAAAACACTCATATTCTCAAATCACCCATTTTTTTTTTCCTGGGGCATTCTGGTAGAAGGTTATTTTAGGTATTGCATGAGATCCTCTTCAAGGTGTATTTCTCATCAATGTATAGAACCAGGAGTATTTTTCAATAGAACATGGAGTATTCAAAAACTTAGGATGATAAATAGCTCAGAAACAAGCTAGTGTTCCATCTCAAGGCTTCACACCAAAGTCTAAGATGACATTTAGTAAAAAATACCATCTCACACATGATTACCTGCTTCATTTGGAAAGAGCTAATGCAAGCACAGGAAGTAAATAACTTCTCATGCCATTCCTTCCAAATGCTCAATATTATTCTTCATTTCTTTAAACAGATTTTTTTCCATGTATTGATCTTTTATTTCTGGCAATAATTGTATATGTTGGCTTAGGTATTGTAAAAACATTATTTCTTCAATGTTTTGCTGTCTATCTGCAAACAGATAAAAGTTCTATCTTGTAAGAGTAATATTTAGTCTCATATACAAAGGTTCAGAGCTAGGCCTACACATTGTTTTGTGCTTTACTGAATATGTGTGAAAATGCTGTTCCACTAAATCTGAAAAACCAGAACTGCTGCTCAAGGTATAAAAATCTGATTTACACAGGAGTGCTTTTCATCATTAACGGTGATCATCTGTTGCACTGAGATTGTATAAATTATAGACTTTCTATTAATTGCTCTCACTTTGCAGTAACCACAATATAGTCATGGCTGGGTCAAATCAGCAATATACTGGGCCATGTACTTTGCATCTGGCAGATGTCAATAGCAGAAACTAAGAGCGAAAGATCTGGGAAGAAATATCCCTGGCAAAATCTCTCCTCTTCCACAAGCATGCATATAGAGATTTCCTGTAATGGAATGCTACCACTGAGCTTAATGGATTTTGAAATATTTTTCTTCTTCTTGAACCCACATAAATATTTGGACTCTGCATTACCTCACTGATTAAAAAGAAAACCATTTTCATAAGTTTTCAGGGAGCCAGGGATCGTTTCATTGGATGCTCTATGCCATTTATGTAAGAGAGAATTAGTAATGCTGCTGTAGTCAACTTATTCTATGTTGCTTAGGAAATCACATGAAAAAAGCATTATGTAGTTGAGGTAGTAATCTACATGGGAAGGTGTTTGCTACATTCCTCTTCTGCTTATGCAGTCACTGTTGGTTTTCATCCTGCATTAAAACCTCCTTTTTTGACAGCAGTTGTGTTAAAAATATGACTGTTATATAAATAAGAGGATATCACCGTGTGTCAGACTGAATACCCAACATTCAGTCTGGCAAGACTCATGTATTAATTTCCTGTCACAACTATTAAAATACCCCAGAATCACACTGGATGTAATCCTCACTGTTCTCTCAACAGTTTCTTCAACCTACCACCTTCGCCCTTCTTTAAACTCAGTTTGTCTCAGCCAGTTGACAGGTGTTGGAACTTATGAAAATATGTACCCACTATCTCCCTCTTTCCACTCTTTTTTCATATGGATGAAAAAAAAATACAGATTTTCTGTAAATTTCTCACATTGAAGGGGATGGTTACACATTCTGATATAACTTAAGTTCTAACCACTTCATATGACAAGTTTAAAAGCAAGTAATATTATGTCCTATTTTGCTGATTTCTCCACCTTCTGGTTTAGTGCAAAGCTGAATTTCTTCTTAATTGGAAGAATCAAAAAAGCAGGTTAATTCTGGACATCACAAATAGAAAACAGTACCCAAACAATGGCCAAGCTCCCATTTACTGCACCAGAGCTCTTCTGAGCCAGGAGCTCACCTGAATAAAATGTCTGCAAAGACATTGCATCTCCACAGGTGTACACACCAGCTGAATTCAGACTCTCATGAGCTGCTTCTTATTAGCATCATGACCATTTGGGACATAATGCAATAGCAGAAGAAAGGATGCAATGGATGTTAAGTTTTAAGTTATCAAAAGTCACTCTTCATATTAAGTCTAAAGTTTAAAAATAAAAAAGGTGCATCTAGAATGAACCTTTTTCATCTCTCCATCAGCTAAACTAGCTCTTCACTCTGGTTTTGGTGTGTTGGATATTTTCACTGGGGGCAGTTGTAGTCCCTAACTTCATTAGTGCTCAATGAGTTTGGCTTTAGGCTCATTTTATGAGATAGGCTCTTCCTTACCTAACAATAATTATAGTTACCTGACTAGGGTGATGGACTCTTTTCTGTAATTTATGGTTCTTTCCTGGTACCTTCTGCAGTCTTTTTATTCATCCTATAATGTAGGTAAACAACTTCCTCCTTTGAGCCCATAAAGCATACATATACTTCCAGTGAAGTTACCTGTATGTCTATTTCTATAATCAGTTGTCAGATCTTTTCTGAAAAGAAAATAAATAAACATGCCTCTTTCTGTTATACTGTCAGAACACTTTCCTAGTTCTTATTCAGAACTTCCATTCACAGGAAACAAGCCCTGTTCATGAATGGAGAAATTCCTTTATGTCCAGAGGGCCAGGACAAGACCTATGTGCCACTTAAGATCAATTTACGTTACAGTCTGTGGGCTCAAATGAAGTGTAAAGTTTAAGCTGATCTTCTATGCAGAGTAAAAAAGCAGGAATGAAGGAAAAAGTGTTTAGAACTGTTGTAAAATTAGTCAACTGGGATGTAGGTTGAGGGCTTTCTGCAAAAAATTAAAGCATTATGCAGCCAAGAACCACTTCTTGAAGATCCTTACTGAGTTATCATTTAACTTTGGGTGATTCCCCGGTTCTTACTTAAAAGCACATAACCAATCATAGGCATCTATACCAGGTATGTCCTGGCTTTTCCCTAAGCAACAGACTGACTTCAGTGGATCAGGGATTACGGAAAAGATAAAATAAGATGCGGCATGTGAGAAGATTCCCAGAACTGGTGAGATTTTCAGCATGAGGTATAGGAGAGCATGTGGATTTCTTAGTAAGCAAAACTGGGAAAATAGACAATTAAACTTTATCCTTTGTGTTAAAAGGGATTTGTATTGCAATAAACGTGTTAAAAATGTACAACCCTAGACAGGCTATGAAGCATGAAAATTAAAAAAATCCCTCAGTTCTGACATCCTAAGTCAGTGGTGTGGTTTGGTTTGGTTTGGTTTGGTTTTGGTTTGTTTGTTTGTTTTCCACGTGTCTATTTTTTTGTATGTGTCCAGACTCTTTCCAGTGGTGCCTAGTGACAGGAGAGGAGCAGTGACCATAAGCTAAAACACAAGAAGTTCCACCCCAACATGAGAAAGAACTTCTTTACACTGAGGCTGACAGAGCACTGGAGCAGCTGCCCAGGGAGGACATGGAGTTTCCGTCTCCAGAGACCTTCCAAACCTACCTGGACATATTCCTGTGTCACCTTTTCCAGGTGACCCTGCGTTGGCAGGGGCTTGGACTGGATGATCTCCAGAGGTCTCTTCCAACCCTGAATATTCTGTGATTCTAAGGCCGAATTCCTATTAACCAGGCCCCCAGCTAACACACTATTCCTCCCTTCCATTCTCATATAAGCCACCTATTTTCTGTATAAGACAGTGAGCAGGGCTGCAGGCACAATAGTCTGTAAAGCTGCAGCTGAGACTGTACCAAAGAAGCAGTGAACCACAGTACATTCCAGGTATCCTGCTGAATGCTAACCAATAATCAAATGATCACCCTAACAGAATCTTCGTATCTAGGAATATAAAGAACTTGTACCACTGGAGTGGCTGACAGCAGCTGTAAGAAGGGAAAGGCTGCAGGGTTCTGAGCCAGCTTCAAACAAGCCAGTGCAGTGAGAGTCAGAGCTACTGACCTTTAAACTGCCTCAGCTTTGGAGCTGAGTTGAATATGTCTATGAGGTATTACTTAATTTTCAAATGTACTTTAGATCAACGGGTTTGGTGCTCTTTTTATGAGAATACTAGTTGTTCCATGTCCCAGCATACAGCTGACAGCAGTCAGGAATGCAGCATGGCTATGAAAAACTCAAAGGTTGTCTCACCTTCCTTGTCCCCCCTGACATGCTCAAGTAGTGAGCAGGTCCTGTGTCTGTACAGCCTCAGCGCTGCTGCAACAAACACTGTAGTATATTAAATATTCAATTTCTTAGTATCATAGACAAGGATAAAGTCATATTTTAACAGCACCTAGATTCACATCTTCTGTTACGACGCTTCTTTAATGTGGACCATTCCTTATGAACTGAGAAACTGTCTCTTGCTGAGAAGCTCCCTATTCTGACAGTGGGAACTCTGACTTAGTGCTATACACTAAGTGCTATACACTGTGAAAGTGTTGGAAGTATATGAATAACTACAGTTGCAGGATTAATACCAAAACTGATGTTAGCAAGTTTTACAGTAATTCTAAATGACTGTCCATTTGGGGGATATCCATGCCCCTTTTAATCATATCACACCACTTTACAAGAGCAAAACAATTTTATTTACACCCATGTTCAGTAATTTACTAGTAAAAATACATTTCGCGTGGGCACCAAACTATTTTGGTGCTAAAATGATTGCTTTATTTATGGACTTTTTGAAGCTTGGTTTGACTAATTTTCACTGAAACACAGCTTCAGTCAATGTGATGGACTGCACAATGCTGTTACACTAGTCTAAGTGCTGAGATGATGAGGAACTTTGTGCAAGAAGTTTGCAGTACAGTTATAAATGTCAAGAAACAAATGGGAAGAAAACACTTGCTAAAACTTTAGTGTGCCCAATGTACTCTGTGCATGTACTAAAACTGACAAACATTCTTGTGAAGGTAAAATACAGCAGTGCTGTAATATGACATTTTTTCTGAATTTGTTCAAATGATGCTTTGCTGAAGTCAAAGCCAGAATTTTAGTTACTTCCATTAACGCCTGAGTTATGTCTTTTCTCTTCTTTCTTTCATCTTCTAAATGTCAACAATTTTGCAACAATAAATTTCTCTATATAGTTGTTTGTTTTTTTATTAGTAGTAGGGTTCAAACTTCTGCACTGTACGAGTAATCCATTTGTACGTGTTCAATTATTTTGATCAGATTCTGCAAATGCTTAAACTTCTGTGTATATTCTGATTGATGCCAACATATTTATTCAGATGAATAACATGGAGCACTTTTGTTAGTGTTCAGCTGCATTGGCCTTCCAGAATTTCAGAAAAGTGACACATAATAAAATTATATTTCCCTCCTTCTGAAGTGTTTGATTAGATTTTTACTCTCATCCTGGCTATAAATAAATGGTATCTAAGTCCAACTTTTATAACTCAGTCTTGGTCCATGAGTTCTCAAAACTCTTAATAAGGTTTCTTCCACAACAGGAAGAGGAAATTATTAGATTTCCTGATTGTTAGAAATAAAATCCTATCTGCATGTTGGATCATTTAAAATGTTCCCGTAAAGCACTAAGGGTAATTTTCCCTTCACTTGTAGCTATTTAATAGTATTTATCTATTATATATTCTTTAAAGTTATGAGGTCAGGAAGCTGCCAGAGGAAACCACCTTGTCTATCAGATAGCTGTGAAAACAGAACCTTTTGCTGAGATAAAACTTTAAGTTGCATTATGAAGGATTTCTTTTAGAGCTTATGAAAGAATTTTGGCAAAATGCCTCTCAGGCAATGCTGTTCTGAAAGATGAGTGAAAAGAAGGAAGCTTTTATAATAAGTATCTGAGATTTTTTAGTGGAAGTTTTATGTCAAAATAATTTGAGAGCCTGTGTCATAAAATCCTTTAAAACTCATTTTCCATTGCTGTATTCACATAGCAATCATAAATGGCCCTGTAAGGATAAGAGATACCTCCCACCTGTCTTACTCCCAAACAACAAGGTACCCCTCATGGTAGGCTCACCAACTTTTATTTCATTTTCAACCATTTTAAGGGTTTTTTTCACAGTAATTCTTGACAAGGCCCTTTTTTTGTGTGTGAAGAAAGTTAATTTAAAAAGCAGTAACTTTTAATTTCCCTAGGCAATTATTCTGGCCTTTTATTTGGCTTAAAACTAAGATTCTACCACTGCAGCTACAAAGTCTGATTTTTCTTAAACAAAACAAAAAAGCAAGAGAGCTCACTTTTCATTACGGTGCTGTCCAGGTAAAACAAGGGAAGAAGGTAAATTTGAAAGAGAAGCCTGTGCTATACAGCATTAAGAGTAGCAAAGAGAGTGGGCACTAACTGGTCAAACGTATCAATGACAACACGGTTTATGCAGATGAGGGAACAGTTTGCTGCCACTTGAAAGACCACGTACTTTGCAGTGCAGTGATATTGTCTCATCTAACCTGTGAAATGCACAGTCCACACATTTTTGCAGTAACGTCTGGCTCAGCGCAGGGCTCGGCACTGCAGCAATACTCCCACCCTCCACTTTCTGCTCATCCACATAGAAACTCCTTCTTCCTCTGCACTTGAGATTTTTACCTCTTTACATTTCGGTATCTGATACTCATATGCAGCACCCCCGTTACGTGTTGGGTGGGGGGGCCGCTGTTGTAAACATCCATCTCCTCTGCTCCACCAACACTATCGCAGCCCCACCGCTCGTTCGGCAGCGCTGCGAGCCTTTCGGTGGAGGGAGCCCCGGCAGGGCTGTGCGGGGCTCCGGCCCGGCTGTGCGGGAACCCGGCAGGGCTGTGCGGGGCTCCGGGAGGGCTGTGCGGGAACCCGGCAGGGCTGTGCGGGGCTCCGGGAGGGCTGTGCGGGGCTCCGGCCCGGCTGCGAAGGACCCGCATCCCTGTCCTTGGTGCTGAGTCCCGCCCGCCGCTCGCAGCCGGGTTGCGGCGGCCGCAGCCTCGCACAGCCATGATGGGTCTGCCCGCCCGGGGAAAACAAGCACGAAGGGACGGACATTGTGCCCCCCAAAACACAGCCGCGTTAGGACTCCATGCACTGGGGCAAGCAATAGATTCAGAGATAAAAGGCTTCATTAATATGACACCAAATTATATGAACGCCCCGGCATGTACCACCATCATACAGCCCCGCCGCTCACCCTCCTCAGCTATGTCAGAGCGACAATTTTAAGAGAAATAAAATTATAAGGTCAGAGCTGCTGGGAGGTAAATGAACGTAATGCCCCTACCCAAACCTCCGACATTGTCATCGCAGCTCGGCAAATTTGCGAACAGATTCTTCACCCTCCAGCCCTCCCTCCTCCACCCCCCCAAATAGAATCAGAAAGCATATCTTACCACTGGATGAGAGAGAGGAACAGAAGTGCCCACACCATCATTTTGAGAGAAAATGCAGGATTCAAGAAT
>WBMV01003419.1:101448-285925 GCA_013396655.1 Campylorhamphus procurvoides
TTTGAGTGGTGGTTCTCCCCCCCTTCCTACCAGGTCCCGTCAGTGGGATGAGACATTGCGCCCAGCTGCGGAATTAATATGCAGGGGGACAGAAATTAGATCTGCACAAGCCCTTTGCAGATATAATCAGAAAACCTCAGCTCAGGCAGCAGGCAGCAACTTCCAAACCTAGGGAAATAATATAATTGCGAGAAAAAGAAAAAAAGTAAAACCCAAACAAAAAGCCAGAATCACAGACACAGAATAAAAACAGCCAAGGAAAGAAGCACATACACATGCACACGTTTACGGAACTCCCGATACACATGCAAGGAAATCCAATAAGCAAGAAAGAGTAAAATGGGGGGGAAGAATGAAAGAATAAAGCAACAGAGCTTCTGCCTGAATGCAGATTAACTCTGAGGTCAAAGTGGAAATGATGCACTCTGCTGCAGCATAGATTAACACATGCGTGGTGTCAGCTGGGGTGCTTTTTAACCTTTGATTACACATATGCAGGCAGCCTGGATTTTCATTTTGGAGGCGAGAAGGATTTGGCAGGCATAAAAAAGGAGGTTGGAAGGAAAAGCTTGCCCTATGCTGCTGAGCATCCTCATTTTTCTAAAGAGCCTGGAAATCGTGATTTTGAAGGGGAAAAAAATGAAAGGATGGATAGGGGAGTGGAAAAGGGAGGGATGGTTGTTGCTAAGTAACTCGGGAAATGGGGAAAGCAGCATTGGTGGAGTCAGCATGAATGAGGTGATTTAGTGTGTGATAGGATTAGGGGAAATATGCAAGATTTTTGTCTCCCCTCCCCATAATAAAATCAGACACAGGAAACACTTCCTGGCCAGAGGGGAAGCACTATGAAAGCTGTCCATTCCCAAATTTTGGAACCAGAATCGCAAGTGCTATTGTCCAAAATGCAATTTAGCAATTTGGTGAAGTAAAAAATTCAGGGTCTCATGATTTCCCAAAGAGCACCTGGGTTTAAAATAGGTACTTGAACCATGACCAACAATAACACATTTTTCTACCTCCCCTATTTTTTCTGCCTAAACAAAAGCAAATACAGACTGCAGTGAGTCTCCCCAATGCTGATTATGAACTGGGAGATAAATGGACAAACTTAATCATCAGAAACTGGGACATGTGACCTGACACTCTTTCTAAAATTCAAGGAAGAAATAAAGAAAGAATTATTCTATTAAAAAAAAAAAAACCAACCACAATAACAAAAAAAAAACCCAACCCAACCCAATCCAACCAACCAACCAAAAAAAAAACCAACAAAACCTTCCACCTTAAATGAAGAGGAAGTGAAATATTCTGAATAGAATAAATTTACCTCTGGACTGGATCAAGTCTGAGCCAAATCTGACACTTGGATGCTGTGCAAAACCTTTCAATGTCCATGATAATCTGGTAGTTTCCAATGTCCAAATTCCAAATGACATTTATCCACATCAGAAGTAGTTACAGTAGTTGCTGTCCCAAAGTCTCTAAATGCATAGATCCAGCCTTCAGACATCCAGCTAATGGTTTCTGTTTCCAAACACAATATATTTAATTCCCAACAATTAGTTAAATGGAATACATCTTGGCCCCTGGATAATTCTGTCATAATTAGAGCCAATATCTTCAACTGTTGTTGTATGTTTATCAGTGTTTCCAAGCAAACTTATGTTACAAACCTGGTTCTTAACATTTCCAGTCAATGGTCCTATTCTTAATTAAATCATTTCCGCAGTTTATGATATACAGCCACTTCAGTGATAGAAAGCTAGAAATTATTCCTAATCTCTCTTCCGCTTGGTGTGTGTATATTTGTATACATATGTATACATATAAATATCAACATTTGCTTGTGGTACACTTCATTACCTGTAAATATAACACTTCTATGATTTTACTGCTGTAATCTCATCAGTTATCACAACATTCCTTTGAAGTATAAAAATGCTGTGTATATTTTGATGATGGAATCAAAATTGTTGACAGCTAAGAATTTGAACTATGCAAATAATTATTGTCTTATCTGCAACGATTGTGCCTGTTGCAGCATAGCAGCTTTACTCTGCACTTTATTTGCTGAAATTTTGTTCTGTTAGCAGAATCTTCTTGTCTGAAGAGTTCCTGGCCTTCCTGCAAGATTGTTATGCACTTTCACTCCAGAGCTTCAGCTCATTATTCTTATTAAGATATGCAAGGGGTGTACTGTAGAAAAGCCTGCTGATGTCAGATCATAGTTTTATCCAGGCTTCCCTTCAAATAGAGGGTATGTCAAAAAGAATTAGGAACTGCAATGCACTAATCCTTGACTGCTCAGATTTCACTAAGATAGAGACCACTGATAATATTATTCCTGTAGGTGTTTTATAAGCTGTATCTTCTGTTCACATTGTTGACTGAGTATCAGTGGGTTTTGAGGGACAAGAGTACTCAGCAGATTAGGTAGTTTGTCCTGCATATTAAAACTTGCATCATCGTATTACGATTAATTTTTTTGTCTCAGATGCATCTACGTTAATTTTTTTTTATGTTGCAGGTGACTGACATTGAGGCACTGACTTAGGTAGTGGGAATTAGAATCTTCAGCCTCTGATACAGTAAATGGACTACAAAAAGGCCAAGTCAGGTTTTTCAGTGCTCCTAGATAACAGCATTTAAATATCAAAATATTTGATCCCACCAGTAATCAAGCAATACCAATTTTATCTGTAAGTAATTTGAAATGCAAAACTGTTCTTGCATTTCTTTGCAACCTTGGCCTGAAAGACAAAGCAAGTCCAGGTTTTATGCTTAATGCATTTCAGTGTTATAATCTCTGGTTATGCTGATAACCCATTCTAGGAAAAGCTTTGTTTATCTCTAGCAGATAGAACTGCCACAGAAAAGAAAAATGTGACAGTCTGTTTTCTATCAGAACACACGTTGTCTTTGAAGCACAGTGTTCTGCTTTCTGTGCCCACAAGCTCAGATCAGACACTGGTGTTTTAGAATTCCATCATAATAAATTATCACAAAGAACTGAATTTACATGAGGACACTGCCTAGTGTGAAATGTTTTCCTGACTTCTTCTGTGTGATAAACCAATCCCACATAATAATTTGCTCCCAGCACAAATGTGGTATCTTCACAACACGACTTCAAGTTTTTTATGTAAAAAAGGTCTTGTGAAGAATAATTAAACACAGAAATTATTGTTCCAAAAACATGCATTCTATATCAGACCAGAATAATGTTCATAGAGTATCTCAGTATATTTTGGCAGAAATCTTGTTCATTTACAAAGATGTTCTCATCTCCCATGATTTCCCTAGTTGTCTGTATCCTTAAGCGCAAAGAAAACATGGCTCTTATTTACTCTAAATTTATTTTTTTCCTGTCTATCAAATATTAATCCACACATTAAAAAAGAAGAAAAAGCTATAAAATATGGATAAAGTGGGGGAAAAAATGACACACTCAATTTCAGTATATTCCTGGGTTGTTTTTTATCACATGCTCCTATCTGGAAGTTCTTTCTGTTTCAGCTTTTAATTCCTTGTGTTGCTTTAGATACAAGTGCTAATTTCACTGTCTCTCAAATGACTGAATATTTGGGCAGAGGTAGCTGGTTTATATGGGTCATGTTAAGGATGCTGTCTCAAAGACATAAGAAGGAAACATCTAGGTAGTCATATTCTTTAAGATGATGATTTAGGAGGCAATTACATATCAAGTAATGTTTTGATGCTTAGACAAATACATTAGCTGTTTCAAATTATTTTTATCCTGAAATTAAATATCATGGTTATAAAAAACCCCAAAGAAACCACAACACTTTTGAACTACATGAATCCACATATTTTAAAAAATAACTTGTTTAAAACTATATATATATTTTTATAGTAGTAGTATTATAACATTGATAACATTTTGCTTTCCTCCAAGATTCTCCTTGCATATTCTAACCCTGGGTAAATATCGTAATTACTGAATTCCTGAGAAAAGTAGCATCTGATATTAAACAACGCTGTGGAATTCTAGGATTTGATACAATATCTCATTTTTTCCTGTGGCCTACATTTTAGTATATTTTATGGTCATCAATAGATATCTAAATGAATATTAAAAATTGGAAAAACTCAAAAGTCATCTTTAAAAACTCCTAGAAGAAGGGAAGGACATGGTTTTGCTCCTTTATTATTGCACATATGTTTCTGTGGTTGGGTATGGGGGGGGTGTGTTTTCCTCTTAGCTCATTATGTCACTGATAAAGAAAATTCTTTACTAGAGCAGGAACTGCCAGATCTAAGCACTTACTGCCAAGTCAAGGGCCTCTGAGTGGACTTTTCATTTAGAAGACCCAGACACCCAGTTTTCTTCTAATCCATGTGCTCAAAATACAGGTAGTGTATGAAGGAGTGGTGTGGAGGTGTACTGAACAAAAAGGACACTACTTCAGACTGACTTCTTAATCAATGTGAAATCTGGACCTTTTGGAGAGCTTTTTAAGTCAAGTCAAACAACATTACTGCACCTGCCCAAATGTATACATTCATATTAGTACGAAGCAAATGAACTCTAAAGTATAGTGCACAATGTAACTTCCATCCAATTATTAGTACATATTTAATTAAAACATAGTAACTTCTTTACATTGAGTCTCACTGCTACTCTTCTGTGGTAAATATTGGCTGCAGTCAGACAAATTGCCTGTCATTGCTTAGATTATGAATATCCTAGAATGGCAAATTAGGAACTCCAGGTTTATTTTATCATATAACTGAAAAATATGATTTAAGCATTGTTTCAGTCCTGCTTATTATAAGATGATTCGCTTCAACTGTCAGAATAAAAGAAAAAAAACCCAAACTGAATAGGTGAAGATAATAATTCTTTCAAGAAAGCCATCAAGCTGAAGCTAACTTCTTAGATGATTCAATCTGCTGCAATTTTAAAAAGCCAAAATCTTGTGCTGCTTGGGAAATTATTTTTAATTAATGATTTTAAAGTTTAGGGCTAAAAAAATTGGGAGCATTTTCCTAAGATGGGTATACAATGGTATTTCCGGGGTTTATGCAAAGTGAATATTTTTTGGTAAGATTTTTATTTTATCTGTATCACCAGGTTTCTGTTCCAAACAATCATTTTTTGAGTATTTGACTTAAAAAATTCTGGTAGTCCAACTACAACAAAAACACAAACCCAAAATACTCTGTGTGCTTATGTGCTTTGATCTTGTGCTAAAACAGTAAAGAAAACAAGTTGTAGGCTAAGAGTTCTCTCACTGTACTTAGAATTTGCAAGCTCCTGCCAGGAACAGACTTGCCAAATGCTATTTTGTGCTGTAAACATCTAAGCTTCTGTTATGATAAAACTCTTTGAGCAAACTGCATCTTTCTGCCACTGACCTGATTAAGCTTTCTTACCCTGTAACGTTATCTAGAGGGCCCAGTTCCATGACACTACATTTTTATGTGAAGAAATCACTATACTGAGATACTTTCTGAAGAACACAGTATTGTTTTCTGATTTTTTTTTAATGCCTAAAGAAAGTCTCTGCTCTGCAAGAGTTTCAGAAAAGCATGGGTTTGAGGAACCATATATTGATATGTATTCATATATATTAGTCGTTGGCAGGGGTTCTTGTGCACAGTATTTTATACAGTTTATTCTGTATAAAGAGCTTAGATCAAAACCCTATATTCAAACTACAGCTTTCTCCCTATACATACCTAGTGCTAAATCACTGTGTTTAAGAGACCACGGGCTTTTGACACCATCCCAGGAAGGCAGACTGTACTTCAGCACCAGGATGAAGGGGAAAGAAGAATGCTGGAGTTGCCCACCTCTCAGTCCTGAGGTAATGAGGGTGGGCTCACAGGCAAGGCTGTGCTCATGTCTGGGGTGGTGCCACAATCTTTACATGGAGGAGTGAGGAAAACCTGGTCACATAATACATACTTTCAGTGGGATGAGTTTAGATCTACTGTTTATAAATATGGCTATGCCCAGTGGCCATTCAACCTATTTGCATGCCTTTATTTGAAATATTTTAATACCTGCATGTAACCTGTAACTGCATGTATTCTCTATTTAGCAATGAGACAAGAAGAAATACCACGTGTGCAGAATCTGCACTGAATACCAAAGGGAAAGACACATTAGAAATTTGAGAAAAGGATACTTTTTAAGGAAAGCGTACTTTTCAATAACTGTGTTCTGGTATTAGAAATATATGTATATTGGAATGAAATGAAAGAGTTCTTCTTGAAATCAGCTATGAAACAGCAAAACTGATGGATCAGTGTGCCTGCAAAGGCATTTTCATCTGCGTCCACTCACATTTGGCAGGATGAATGTGTTCTGTAGATGGTATGTTTATGTTCTAGGGCACTGGGTATATAACAGAGAGATATCAACAGCCAGTTATTTCATGCTGCTAATGGTCAGTTTGCCATTATATTAAAAGCATTCACTATCCTTCTATTTTATACTAAGGTATAGGTGAGTCATAAACTAAGGAATAGAGTCCTTTTACTTTAGTTGTTAATTTCAATATTTTAATTTTCTCTACAGAGCACGATCATTTAGGCTGTAAAAAAAATTAAAAATTTAGGAGTTTTTCTTATTTGTTCCTACCAAAAAAGCAGTGCTCGTGTTTCTGCTAAATCTGTTCATTTAAACTGTGCACATCTACAGTATTTTCATTCCCACATGAAAAACAAAAATTCTCATCGACCAGGAAAACACAGTTAATTCATTTATTAGTTTTCCTCAATCTATAATGCAACAAGAACAACATCAGCAGCAGATACTTGCTTTATGCGTCCCAGAAGTTCCTTGGCTATCTTAAAAGAGTGATGACATTTTTCAAATAGAAGTGTCATACGAGTTTTTCTACAAATAGATACATTCTTTCGAAGAGTAAAGTCTAGAAATTCCTGACAAGAGGCCACAGGAAGCAGCTTGAAATACCTGCTTAGAATAAAGCCCAAGCTCAAGTCTCACAAATTTTGCTGATAATCAAGAGCATGTTTGACTGCTGTCTGTATCAGGATTGTCGAAGTCCTGTCTAAGTTCACACAAGGAGGTGCAGCCTTCTTTTCCATTAATGCAAGAAAAGGCCACTTCTTGACAGGAAATAGTTCAGCCTCAAAATCTCACTTTTCACAATTTTATTCTCTATTTTTCCAGTAAAGATATTTTTACTTTTTCTTATTTTCTCTCATATCAAGAGAGTGAGATCTAAAAGTAAAAATGTAAGATTTTGCAATACAAGATCTTCATTTGCTCATCAGTGAATATTTTAAAGCACCACTCTCTGGGGTCTGTGTTACAGCAAACACTCAGGGCATGATGCCCTCCTTCTATCAGACCTAGTGTCACTGACTTTTTCTGTGGTTGTTATCCCTTTTGTATAGAAGATGTGATTTGACAAACATCTTAGGTTTGACATTTTGATTAGTGTTCAGTAACACAGAGGCGAAAGCTCTGTATTTCCATGCCAGATTTGGCATTTTACATAATCCTAAGATCTATTTTGATGTATCATTATTTCCTATGACTGCAATATTCAAAGTCTGTTTCCATCAGCAAGGCAGTATCTCCACCCAAAATAAATGTGAGGAAAAACTTGCCATTTGTTTAACACATTTGGTTACAAAGATGGTTTTGTGCAGGTTGAGTGGAGCGGGAATGTCTATATCAGGAATGGAGCCAGAGTCCCAAGATCTGGGCAGACTTTGCTGGGAAATCCTTACAGGCAGCCTGGCCAAGAGAATGTTATGTCTATTCTGTATAATTGTTACAGGTGGATTTTGATTCTTCCTCCGAAACATTAATGGAAGTGAAAGGCCATAAAGAATGTTCTTTTGATGGAGAAGGCAGGCAGCCCGTTTTCTCCTTTTGAAGGATCCATATAATGGAACCAAATGCACATTAAAAGTGATACCTGGTAAGAATTCAGGTGTGCTAGCAGGAATACATATTTTGACTTTGGATTTTTAAGACTGTGCAATGGCATTCTTATGAACAAACTAAGGATACATGGTCTAGTTCTAGAAATTTGTTCTCAGTTATTTTGAATAGTCCACTTTTACAATACAGTTGAGTACTGAGTACTATTCATCAGGTGTTTATTCTGAACCTTTTTTTTTTTTACTAAATATATTAATTAATGATCTCAACGATAGTACAAATAATATCCTGGCTCTAGTCAATAAGGATCACAAGCCAGAAGCCAGATGGGGTTGGACATAGTAGGGAACAGGATTAGACCTTAAAAATAAAGGCAGATCTGGACAAACCATGATGAACTTTAGGACATTCAGAAAGAATGGCCAGATGTCTCGAAAAATGTTGTCAAAGAAAACGAGAGAAAAAGGGATACATGCAGTTTAGTTTGAGAGGAGTTATGAGAAGTTTTCAGATAAATACTGGCGCATTGAGACATGAATATCTGGTATTTCTGTTTTGTAGGATGATAGAGATTAATCTCAGCTTCTCAGATTAATTATCTTTGGATAAGTAAAAAAAATTTCCTATGGTAGGAATCCCAGAGCACTGGAACAGTTTGCTGAGGTCAAATGTGTATATGAGGGTTCTTCAGTGTTGCTTTCTATGGCTGATTGGTAGGTGCTACATGTAAGTTAAATAATAGGTGAATTTAAACAGAGAATTGTTCAGTTAAGCTTTTAAACATAAAAATAAAAAAGCAGTCTCCTACATATCTTTTTATCTGTAAGAACTGATAGAAATTAATTCATTTAATAGGTAAAAGAGCAATGAAAACAGTAGATACCACAAAATTAAAGGCATGCAATTTTGATCATTTAGATGAAAAAAGATTACAAACCCCACACATATTAAAAGTAATGAGAAATCAAGCATATGCATTAAAAAGAAAATGGAGAAAAAGTAATGGGAAGTTAGGAGTATTGCTTGCAGGATCAAAGGAAAATAAAAGAGAAAAGGATATAAAATGTTCATATCCTCTTTTTGTCTCTCTTCAGTTTTCTGTCATGCAAGTTCACTACTAAGCAATGACTATCAGGAAAAGATTCCTAAGAAAAACCTGATCTTATTACTTTTCATGTTTTTTTGATCTTGTATTACAGCATACTGAGAACTGTAACTGTGTTGGAAAATCTCTTCAAATTGCTGGGACTACAAGAGACCTGTCTTTTATTCCTCTTTTCTGTTTGCATATGTAGTGTCCTCTTTTGCACCTCTAAGTGACATGGCCCATTACTAATAACAATAAAAAATGAGATCTGAATCATCACTTCTCCACTGAATTGTAGATTGTGAGATCTCAGATGCAGAGAGATCCGAGCTTATACCTACATTAACAGATTTCTGTTTCAATGTTTCTCTATGGTTTTAAATTTTCAAGAGTCCCGATATCCCCAAATAAGAGCTTCCTCATACATTTTAAACACTGACACGTCAAGGGGAAAGTGCAGAAGTGATGTAGTTCTGTGTCATTCATGTATTTCACGTATTAACTCAAGTGGATATTTAAAGAGACTGTGCAGGCTTATTCTTGGTTCTTTGCCCTTAACTGCCTACGACAGGGTTTTTTTCTTAGATAAAGTGAGGCAGCAAAAGCTGCTTTGAGACCATACAGGAAGCATAGAAATTGTAGAAATTTAGTATTTAACTCTTTTCAGCAGTCTACAGCTTCCAGAATTGGGACAGAGAACACAAAATTTCTCTAAAAACCTGTCCCTGAAAAGCGTAACTGGTGGGCAGGCTGGAACCTGAGGCCTGGCTGCGTTGTTCGGATGTACTCAGGGACTCGGCGATGGGCAGGAAGGGACTGCATGATGAGCCCTCTCGCCCTGCTCCTCGGCAAAAGCAGGGTCAGCACTGGCTGAACTTCAACCAGACATGGCTGTTCAGCTCTGGAAAAGCTTCAGGGTTAGAGATTTCTCACAGCCTCCCTGGGCAATTCATTCCAATCCTTTGTTGTGCTCCTAGGGAATTATTTTTACCCCACTGTGATTAAGGACCCTTTTCTCTGGCGCTGCCTTCTGAGCCCCCTCAGTGGGCGCCCCGGGGAGCTGCTCCACATGGCGCCACGTCCATGCTCCTCTGGGTGCCAGGGGCTTTCCTGTCCCAGGGCCCCCCAGGAGGCCACGGCGCTCGGGTGGGGCTGGGATGGGGGCCACGGAAAGGGGCGAGCTGCCCCCGGATGGTTTGCCTTCATCCCTGCTGTGCCCAAGCACTCCTGTCTCTTCCTGCTCCCTGCCCAGCAGGCGCCAGCCCCCTTTGCTGGGAGATGAGTCCACCTCACGTGCAGCACTTTGGAGCTATTCTTGCTGGATTTCATGGTATTCCTTCAGCCAAATGAAGCCTCTCTGAATGGCAGCTGTGCCCTCAAGCACATTGATATCATGGTGGTGGTGTGCCCAGTCCCCTCTAGTGTAAAATTTTATTAACAAAATGTACAATCTAAAGCCGCTAGCTAAATAGACCGACAATTACTATAATTAATTTTTCTTCTACGTTAAAAAAAATTTAAAAATTACTGTAAAATGCCATCACTGGCATCTTCCCAGGGGTATATTATTTTTTTTTTTTTGTGCCTGCTTTGAATGATATTCATTTGTGAATCTTCTAATGGAAAAATAAATAGAAAAATAATCTTTAAGCTGCCTTTATTTTCAAAAGATATTAGTTTAGTTTGCCAGTTCTTTTACACTAAAAGCTTTATTATCAGAGGGGTTGTTACAACAAATGAGTTCATGTTTCAACATAATCCCATTAGAACGTTAGTAAATTAAGCTGCATTTTGAAGCAAAATAACTGAAAAAAAGTTCAAAAAAATTAAACGTATAAAACACTATGATGCTTAATCAGGTTAGAATTCTGATTATTATTAGCAATGATAATTATTAAACAATTGTGTTATTATTAAAGTTGAACATGTGGTAATTATGATTAGGCGGCAGTGCCTGGTTTGAAATCTGAAGGCCTTCAGATGTGTGTGCTGTTATTCCAGGGGTTTGGACTAATGCAAATATTAATGTATATATTAAGAACAAATACGGTGAAGCAAGAAAAAAGGAATTAAACAAACTACTATGAGAAAGCCTCATTTTGAATATCTTTATATCTGTTGTCACTGTCAGATACATAGAACCTGGCAGAAACTAAAATGGGGAGGGAATCCAAAAATATATCCACTTGAAAATGAAGCGTACTCTCCTCTGAAGTGGCAGTGAATCCACTAGTGAATTGATATCACAAGAAACCATTTGAAGGAGGTTTTTGAGTACCTTCTAATTATTGGTTAGGTGTTACACAATCCTCTATCTTTAGAATATTGTCTCAGGGGCTATAAACCAAGATTATTTGTGTGAGACTTTTATCTTTTTCTCTCAGCAAATATTGATTTAAATTTTCATTCTTTTCCCAAAGAACAGCCAGGAAACTAATGGACTGCATACTTCCATCTTTTTCAGAGGCTGTCAGCAGCAGGGAATGCCAGGGTGAATCCAGGAACAGAGGTTAACATGCTCCTTTTCTATCTGGATGTTTAGTAGGAGGCACCTGCAGCATCATTTAAACTAGAATTCAAAAGGACATTAAATGGTTGACTTTTTCAGAGGTATTACTTAACTAAGTTATGGATCATTTCAGAGCAGTTCTGAGGAATGACAGAATGACTGAGGAAGCAATTTTGCATAACAACCAGCAAAACATGTACTTATTTATGTATTATTGATCAGGGTCTGTGTTACAGGTTATAGGAAAAACACAGAGAGGTGTGGGAAAGATGTCAGGTTTAGACCTCAGCAGAAATAGGGGAAATAAAACATTTAGAGATTGTAACTTTTTTTAAAAAGCTGATTATCCTACTGGCCTTGAAATATTTTTTTTACATGTGACGTTCCGTTCTTTCCACTATGAAAACAGATACGTTCGCCCTACTGCCCAGTTTGGCTTTGAAGTAGCCAGGAAGGGAAACATGCAGCCACTACAGTGCTTGTGCATTGTTGAGACATGATTTAATCCACAGGTTACAGTGCACACTTTGCTTTTATGAATGTAATATTCTTTCTGAACGTAACACCATTCCTTCAGTTAAACAAACACTGTCCTTTGAAACTGCTCTGTTCAGCTGCATTTCCTAGGTGTTCATTCCAGGCTGTAGCTGCACAGCAGAAATGGAACATGTGGATAGTTTTTTTCCAGGGAAGCAAAATAGTACTTAACACTGTTTAAAAGAGACAACAGATGGGGAGACTTTCTCAAAATAATCCTCCCTAATGGGCATTGCAGTCACAATCCTGCAGAAAGAAGGAGGAGGAAAAGTCTCTGCAGCATCTGTGAAAGGAAATCCTGGGAAAACAAATAAATTAGGCTCTTTTAAACAGACAAATGACTGCCTGCAGTTATTTATGTATACCAACATTTGTTTGGTTACTTCTTTCCATGTTGTTTATGGATGGTTTAACTGAATTTTCAGATGGGTCCTGTCAGATCATATTCCCAGCCCTGGTTCTTTTACGCTGCTTCAAAGTATGGACACAAATGTGCTTAAGCAGCTGGGGACTTCTTGGCTTCAGGATCCCAAAGGTAATGCCAGCCACGTTGAGGCCATGTTGTTTGCCACTTACTGTCCTTCTCACTAACATGGAGAGCTAATGTTGAAAGAGAAGATTCTCCCTTTTCTCGCTTGCAATGCCATTCATATATGCAAATATTTCTCGTCACTTCTGTTCTCTTATAGGCAGTGAATAAACCTTCACAGACTTTTAGTCCTGTCCCCACACATTCTTGTTTTTTGTTTTTTAGTGTAATGAAATCATATTCTCTTTATTCTATTTGTTGATCTGGGCAGTATCTCCTTTGTAGTATCTAGAGGCTAATTATAATTCTTGTTCTGTGTTTGTAACATTCATTACAACTGCTCTCTAATATTTCAGTTCTGTATTTATAAGTAGATGGTTTTCTCTTTTTCCACATCTCTTTTTCAAAAATCTTACTATTTTCATAGTTTGCATATTCATTGTTTGATTTGATCTATTAAATTGTATGGAAATAAACAGGGATTTTCTCTGTAGCAAAATGTCACAGACTGAGCTCCAGGACTGCTAAAAGTGGTTAAACTAGGGGAATGAAAGAGAAAAAAAAAAAAGAGTGGGCTGGAAATAGAAATAAGAACAGATGGTCTAAGTTAGCATTTTTAGATATTATATTACATAAAGTGGTAGGAGGAAAACTAAAAAGGTAAATAGCAACCTCTTTAATAGCAGAAGCGTTCTGTTGATACTCTCTCATCCAAGCTTCTCTGCAGTCATGAAATAAATAGCCTTACCAAGTGGTGGTTATTCTCTGTGTATTGTACGCATATGAAAACTGAAAACCACACTGCTAAATAGTACCAATTTCAACATTAGACTGTTTAATTGGTTAAGTTGGAATTGCAGAGATACCTACAGCAATCATGAGAGTCCCAAGTCTTTTGTATTTATGAAAGAACAGGTTTATTATTGTGTATGATCAGACCTGCACAGCTCATTTGCAAATTAAATTCACAGTAATATCCTTCAGAGACACTCTGCCACACTGTGTCTCTAAGGGCGTGTCTGTAGTTTCTGGCTTGAAGCTGTCTACTGGGCTTCATGTGTGATTTCTCCAATGTCTAACTCTTTATTTTGAAGCTTGGTTACTACCCAAATATCGGGAGCATTGCCAAGAAACTTCCAGCTGAAATCTGGCAGCATTCCTTGTTTTATTGTTTGAAAATCAAAACAGCCTAGATTCACTTGGATATTTTTTGCAGGGAAAGGTAATTCAACATAGTGGCTGGGAGAAGACAAGAACTTTTTTGTGTGTCATTATGTGAAATGGAACCTGGGATTTTTAACTTGTCACTGGCATCATATTAGAACACAACTGTGTAAATAAGATTAAATAATGTAGGTCATGGCTAAAAGTGTAGAGTCCCAGAGATGCAATGATTCTGAAAGGATCTGGGATAGTGGTTACTCATTCTATCATGCCTGAGAAAGTTGCAATCCAAAATATTGAGGTATTTTGAAGTACTTCATTTTAGACAACCAGTTAGGATTTATTCTTTTGAAATTATGCAATGCAGGTTTCAATTTATTTAGGTAGAAGAGGCCTTGAACCTGTAACAAAAATGAATTGTTAAAGCTGGGAGGTTTTAATGTTGAAGAAGAAATCACCCATATTTGATATGTCAAAACACTCTACATCACCCATGCTCCAAACCCGCTTACCAGCCTGATTAGTAAGGATGAGACTGGGAGCAGAACAAAAAGTTCTGATGTCTCTTAGGAAGAGCAGATAGAGAACCGATCAGCATGGCCAGAACAGGAAGAATCAGGAGCATCAGGAATGCTGACAGCATCTGGCACCCATCAGGATCAGACAGAGGCTGAATGGCTGGTGTCAAGGTACAAGTCCAAATGTAGGGGCTTACACCTAAAATGAAGCTCCTCTCAGAGCCTAGAATCCTTTTATGAGTCTGGAGAAATAAACTGAATATATAAATAGGAACAGAGGATGAAGAAAGGGTAAAATGAAAAAAGAAAGGAATTCCAAAATAAGCACTTACCTACCAATGGCTGAGCACTTTAGTGAATCCATTAAGGCCCAAAAGACGAGTTACATCTTTAAATGGTAAACTGCATTGAAGTCAGATGTTCTTCACTAATTTATTGGCTAAGAAAGTTTTCCTACTTATTAATTTAAGATGCCCTATCTTTCTATTCCTGTCTAGAGCAATTTTTAATACAAATATTAAACACATTTCATGGAACCATTTAGTTTGGCTGCAATGCATCTTTCCAGTTAGATAAGATGTGAACAGCTGGTCGGAACGTAGCCATAAATCTATTTATGACAGTACCCATTTCATATAAAAAATCACACAGTGTCACTATATTCACCACCTTGAACAAAGTAATGCTCCTCTACATTACAAATAGCCATTTTGCTTTGCCTTTTGATGTCTTTGCCTTTACAAGAATATGTGATTTATAATATGATAGTCAGAATGTCATGGAAATCAGAGTTCTGTGAGCAGCTATGCTGGATCATGTTCATTTCTGTTGTGAAAATGAATGCACAAACGGTTTATTTATGTCACTTTATGTTTTGGTTTTGGATTATGTTCAGTAGCATGTTCTTATATCTTTCAAGCAGTATTTTCAAATAGATAATGGATAATTAAATTATATAATTTCTTAAGATAACACAATTTTAATGAGTGCTGTGAATGAGGCTCACATTAACAGATTTAGCTACCTGAAGAAGCTATCTCTACTTTTAGAAGCTTTGTCTATATCAGGAAAAAAAAAATAATTTCCTCTGGATTTACTTCCATTTATGCCAGAAATATTTGTTTAAAAGCATAGGCAAACATTGATAAGAGCATGATTCAGATAAAACAGAGACAAAGAGTTTTATCTAGATGAAGTATATATAACCAATTGGTTTATTTAATAGATACATTAAGGACTAAAATAAAGTGCATTATAAAATACAGCTGCACTATACTCAGATCAGACCAGAGTGCAGTCAAAGCCTCTCTTCAGCTGAACCTCTGGTGTTCCTAAGCTTTAGCCCAGTAACGGCAGGATTTTTCCGGTTTTCAAGAAGGTTTTGGGTGTCTTTCACAGTATCCATACTCTTTCTTGTAGACTTTTCATTGGCCTGCTTGCCTATTCACAGAAAGCATCCTGCTGGGAAATTCAGTGTAAGAGCTACACTTTCACATGCATTCAATGACTTTTCTAGTCTTACTGGAATTTAATTCTGCAGGAATTTCTCCCTACAACTTTTTTCTGAATATTGTGTTGTCTCAAGGCCAGACCAGAATCTGTAAAAAGTAGACATCCAGATAAAATCAAGCACACCTTTATTTTTTGGGAGGATTTATGTTGCATGAGGGGTATCACAGGAAGAAAGAAGGAAGTTAACCTCTTCATTAGGAAATGAACCTTTAAAAGTACATAGCTCACTACCTAAACTCAACCAAAGGTTTTTTTCTCCCTGCAGCTTTTTGGAAAGCTTTTCTTTCCATACTCACTCTCACTTTGTTGGACAATACTGTACTGTTTAGGATTGAAATATTTCTTCTTTATTAGTGATGTCTCAGAGTGATAGGACTTATATGTATTTTCACATCTGACCTGATTTATTAGTCTTTGTGCCATATTTATTTTATTTTACTTTTTATATAGCTTTATTAAGACTATATATATATATATATATTCAACTATTCTTTTATGTACAGATGGTCACCTCCTGGAAGGCCATAATAATGGTAATGACTCATCCAAGAATGACAATTTTATTTTGTTGCAAAATCATTCTTATTTTGGCTAGTGGTAGAGTAGAAAAACTGAAGTCAAGAGAAGATCAATATTTTTCCCTTAGTAATTGAATCAACTGTAAATAACACTGTTAAATATAACTGGTTTTGATTTAAATGTTTCCACAAACTTTGCTCAGGTTCTGCTGAGCCAGCAATGCATGTGACTCCCCTGGAGGGAGGAAGACACTTTTGGAAATGCCTTAAACAAGCCTCAAGGCAAGGTGAACAGTCTGCCTTTGTATTCCTGAGCCAGCAGTGGGGCTGAGTGGAAAAAGGCCTTAACTGGTCAGTTGTCCCCCACAAAGGTACTGCCTGAACTGTGTCAGTTACTGGAGTTATATCTTGCTTTTTGGAAGAGTGCTGTGCTGCCATAGACCATTCATATCCTGATACAAAAGAAATATTCGAAGTTTTTCTATAAACTGGCTTATAATTTAGGAGCCATACACTCTATTCCTTCATTTTGATTAAGTTTCTTCCCCGTGTTTGAGCAGACATTGAAAGAAAACGGGTGACATAAAGGTGGGTAAAAAGCATGCCATGAAGGTTTTCAGTACTGAGTATATTTTGTCGCTATGTTTCTGGAAACTTTTCAGACTTTTTGCTGAGTGTATATTCATCAAGCAGCTGCTGGAGTCCCAAGTCTGTTCTCGTGTCAGAGTAACTACTTTTTTCTTTTCCTGTGGGCTTACACTGACTGAAGGTAAATCATATGGCTGGAAATATATTTGTTCTGGCTTAAATTGTTTGTAAACACAATGACAACAAGTACTCTTAGCTCTGTATGTATTACTTGATGATTAGACTACCTGCTGCCAGCAAGAAAAGTTAGCCTGATGTACTAAGTCTCTGCATATTTTTGGATATTGATAGGACAACACTGGTAACATTTTACTTTTCTAGTTGCTTTTAAATTCCTACATGCATTTTAGCTTTATTTGCACTCTCATATTTCTCGTTTCCCTTGGTAATAATTCAGGTTTATTAGAAATATCTTCTTTTCCACTAGTTTGAAAATAAGATTTATTAATGAAAACAAGGATGACTTGGATTAACTACAAGGATTTTTCATTCTGGACTAGTATAATGGAGCTCAACAATAACAGTTTTTTCCCATGATTATTTACCATTCTCTCATGAACTCCATTAAAAGTTATTATGCAAAGGAATGATATTGAGAGGATAAGAATGTAAAATTTCAAAACATTACAAAGTATGTTAAGTTAATCACAATTTTAAACATTTGATAATTTAAATAAATGTGCATTTTTTGGGTATTTGGAATAGAAATTGGGTACAGAAATTTTCATGAAAGCTTATATTCTTTTAAAAAAATATTCTACCTATTGGTAAGAATTATGGCCATCAGAGTGTTTCATGATGCCAAGTCTAAAAATATTAACATGAAATATTCACAATGAATACAAGGGAACACGAGTCAATATAAAACATTCATCTGTTAAATAATTTATAGTACTTTTTTTTTTCCCATTCAGCTACCCTACTTTTATGCTTATACTCTTTTAGACTTGTTGACTTTTTTCCAACAATGAATGGAGAACTCTGTGTGCAGGTTCTACTAACACTGTATAAAAAAGTGATGGTTTCAGCTAACAGAAAAGAAAATGTGAATTTATGCAAACCTTCATATAACCCAAAGGTATCCTTTTTTTTTTTTTTTCTGAATTATCAAACACTCGAAACAATAGCAAGGCAACGAAGAGTTAGATTCACAAATTGCTGAAAGCACAGGAAAGAGCCTTTCTCTCATCAGGAAAAGAGGGGAAAATGAAAAAAAGAAAAAAGAAAAAGGAGGAATCTCACACTGTGGCACCTAGAAAAGCTTTCAAAGCAGTGCCTTGTGGGGCAGTGGAGT
Organism: Campylorhamphus procurvoides; assembly: GCA_013396655.1. NCBI lineage: Eukaryota > Metazoa > Chordata > Aves > Passeriformes > Dendrocolaptidae > Campylorhamphus > Campylorhamphus procurvoides. Next base: position 119,653 of record WBMV01003419.1, read on the forward strand.
AAGATGCTCACTCATCATTTTCCCTGTGTGATGTTATTGGTCATGGTATATTCTTCTAAACAGTTCCTAAACTGTGGAGGAACAGATCTATAGTGTTGCCCTTTTTTTTAACCCTCAGCCTAAACGAGATAAAACTAGAAAATTCAACAGAACTTTATTTACTTCCTATGGAAGTAAATACCCATTTATTATATTAATCAATAGAAATGAAGATGTTGTACTTCTAGTCTTGATCAAGACTGACAGATGAAGGAGATAATGTGCAAGTAGGCACATAATTTGGGCGCTACCTCTTCTGCCACAGACTTTGTATGTCTCCTTTCCCTGTCTGTAAACAGAGTTAAAGAGCATGTTTTTCTTTATTTTTCAAAGGGTCTTGTAAGATCTCAGAAAAAAGTAACCAGCTCTTGATGTATACATGAAGCACGTATGCTAGTTCTATTCTCAGTCCTGAGTGCTCTTGTAATACAGATAAATTAAATAGCAGGAATGTAAATCAAATTAGGCTCTAAGTGCTATAGAAATCTTAGTTAATCATTCATGTTTTCCTCTTGTGCATAGGATCATACTGGCTCTCTTTAGCTCAAAATCAAGCTGGATCCTCTTAGTAAGTCTATGATGTCATGGCAGGAGTTACTGTATGCAGATTTGCCACTTACAATCAAATTGCCATTTCCTCTATCAGTTGGCTGCATTATTAAGTGACACTTAAAAGTAATTTTGATGATTAAATGAGCTGTTCTTCACAACAAGCACATAATTTTCTTTTTTATATGAAGAATACAAATCAAGACATGATAGTCTGTACTTGGCATATCTCTGCCAGGTGCAAGGAAATTGGTCTGAAGTTTTACTTCCTTCTTTACCTGCTTTTTAAATGTTTCTATCACTTGTAGTATATATATCTTCATGGTTTTATTTGATAGTGAGGAATTACTTTGCTCCCAGAGACAATTCTGACAATAACTGTGAATAATTATTTTTGCTAGTCAGATGGGAAGAAAGTGATGGTGAATGTGCTGATACAGTTGGTCCAACTGGCTTCTTTTGGAGTTATCAACCATTGTTGTGGTATCAGGTGTTATCTGAATTTCCTAAAATCTATTCTACAAGCCTCCTGTGAGCAAATGATAGCATTATTCCTTTCACTCAGGCCTCCCATTGAGATGCTTCTCACACTAAATGCCATTCAGTGTAAGAAAAGTCTATCTTGTTATCTTTCTTGTTCAGTGTGACTGAAGATATTATGAAACCATCAGGCAATTGATATTATGACATTTAATAAATCATTATATGACTAATTTTAATTAAACACCACATGTATGATCTCTTAACCCTTGTACTGTTAGGTATGTTAAAAAATGGCAGCAGCTCAGACTATGAAGGGCATTTCAAACTCACATTTATTTGTTTTCCTCTGATGCAAGAGTGTTGACTTTTACTTTCTCCAAATGAATGGCTTTAACTACTACAGTGATAGATTCTATTTATTAATTTGACAGATGAGATTTAATCATAGGTGGAAGGAACCCATGTATTTTACATATATTTTTCAAGCAGGGAACCATATTTACAGCTTCATCCATGTACATTTTATGGTCTTTGAGCATTATGTTCTGTATTTTGTAGAGGTTTTATTTTATTCTTTGCTGGGAAAGCTGGAATTTCTGATTTGATAAAAAGAAGTTATTTCAAATCCTCAAGATATTTCTTACTAAAAGACTCACACTAGAACTTGTGGAGTACCATTCTGGCCTTGTTCGCACTGACAGGGGTTGAACTTTGCTGACATTTGGTGCCCCTCTTGTAGATGTCTGACACACCAGGGCAGTTGTGATTGTGACTGCAGAACTAACTCCCAGGATCTGCAGGTGGTGGCCAAAGAGCATCAGTTCATGCGTCCTTCAGGGGAGGTGGATAAAATGGTCACTCTTGGGGGCAGAAGACAAAGTGGGCTGAGGGCAAAGCCTGTGCATGGAGCTCTCCTAGCTGGGAAGGACAGGAGGGAGAAATTCCAGCTTTACTAGGTCACAGGCAGCAATGCACCTAGCCTGATGAAGAACTGAAAGAAAAGAAGTATATCATGCTATAAATCCATAAAATTTGATGAATTTAAGAAAACAAGTGGTATATTCAAATTATCACTGAGATTTTTCTTTACATCACACAATCCTGAATTATGTATTAGTCTGCATATCTTTACTCCTGTTTATACACTTCAATTACAATATGTGTTTTTTCTGTTGCTTACTCAACCTCTGTTGCTTTTTTCCTTAAAGACTATTTAATTTTAGTTCTCTTTAAAATTATTTTTATTTTTAATAGTGTACTTCAGTACAGCCTTTTGGAAAACTAAAAAAAAAATGATGGAAGGAATTTCCAATATGACAGATCGTGTCATACTCATCAAAGAAAATTTCTATCAGTTCTAGGTGCTTTTTAAAGTCCATGTTTTCAGAACTGACTAGTCAATATCCAACTAACTTCCTCAGATCTTTTAAAAATTTAGAGAAACATATACATATTAAAATTCTGCTCTATTGGCTGGAAACATAGTATTATTGTTCAAATATCTAGAGCAGTATGTTACTTGATTGTTCTTTTTGTAGCTCAATTTCAATTTTAGATTATGTTTAAAATTATCTGGTGTATTCTTGGTATCAACTGCCAAGCACATGATATTCTGGAAAGCTGAAACTGCTAAACCTCTTATGCATATTTTTTTTCTAAATGTTATACCTAATTTTAGCACTGTTAACATTGTCATCTTGCAATTAGATTGGGGCATATACAGCATGATCTGCAAATAATGTATCAGCAAAGGGTTTTCCCTCCTACAGGCTTCTATTTCAAATTCTTCATGAAATCAGAAGGTATGCAAAAGTTATTCTGAGTCACTAGCCCACCTAAAACATGTCACTTTGGATTGTTGAAAAGTACTATTAAGAAATGAAGTTAAGACAGTGAAGAGGATGGGAGTCTTTGTTACATTTGTTGTGACGGAACTTGTAAAGCTGCTCAGTTTAGTGAGTCAGTCAAAGGAAAGCAAGAATGCCATATTTCAATCCACAGCTTCTTTGAAGTACTTTCCTGAGTTATTACATTACCAGCTGCCAGACGGTCAGTGGCTGATCAGTGGTCAGATCTGAGGGCTTCAATAATTTATCAAAAATTACATTCATTCCTTTTTACCAAATTTCTATTTAGAACAACTGCAGGTTTTTCTGTCTTATTCTTTCTTCCGATGGAGTGAGCGAGGAAATACAGAAATGTGACATGGTCTCCTTGCTTTGGCCTGTCCTCAGGCAGGGGTAGTTTGAGCTCCTCAGAGGTGGCAGGGCAGGATTCCTGGAATGCACAATGACTTTCCAGTTTTCGGTCATTAGGAGATGTCCAGCTGAGAGTAAAGAAGAGTTGAGCTAGGCCTTGCTGGGACAAAATTCCACAGCACAAAATTCAGCATATCTTGACAAGATCCCAGATTTGCAGTTCAGTAAGGAAAACATCCGTGAAGGACAGTTACAGTCCCCAGGGGACTGTGCGAGGGATGGAGGGAACATCGAGGCACTGTCTGACAACTGACCTTACTTTTGCCTCTCCCCAGCTTCCCCCTGCCCCCTTTTTTGTGGTTTTTTTTGTGTGTGTTTTTTCTAGTTGTTTTTTGTTTGGTTAGGTTTTTTTGTTGGTTTTTGTTTGGTTAGCTCTTTGTTGTTGTTTTTTGTTTGGTTTTGGTTTTGTTTTTTTTTTAATTTCACAGCTCTTGTTGAAAATGTTTGTTTTAATTTCTAAGTATATGAGCAGCACCATTAATGCCACAGACACCAGAGGTCTGATGCAATGGTGTAGTAAAAGGTGACAGTTTGGAAATTCTGTGTAGCTGAAATTTGAAATCCTGGACTATGGATAAACTTTGAAGAATCTTGTATGGCTATGAAGGAGTTGGCAAAACTCCTTAACTCTGATTGTTTCAGAGTTTACTCCCAAGTTATATCTTAAAAATCCCACTCTACAATCATGAACATTAATGAGGTTTTCTAGCTGAGTATTCTGGGGTTTCTATTCCTTTAACAATGGGGTATGACGCAGAAATAAAAATTATTTTCACAGTTCTCTGAAACAAGTCCAGCCCACAGAAAGTGTGATTTCATCATATCCTAGGTAGCTTTTCTCGCTCTCAGTGAAGTACTTGATCAGCTGTACTGCACTCAGATGATTTTGTTAGAACTTGGAAAGTGATGTACAAGGAAGGCAAATGTAGACTTAGGTAATGAATTATTCTGCTCTTTAAAATTGCAGGTAATTTCTATTAACTGTTTGCTTTTTGATACCACTTGGTAAATGATACTTCTTTTTTCTTAATAAGAAGAACAAGTGGGAAAAAAGTAAAATACTAAAATGATATCAGGATAAACCAAGCAAAAATAACAACTAACAAAATAAGAAGGGAGGTTCTTTATAGTCAAGAGATAAGGCATATTAATGAAGAAGGTCTGCGTGACTGTTTTAGAGCCAATATTTAGAGCTGAGGAGGAAGGGAAATTAGCAATATATCCTATTTTTATTTCATTGCATAATAACCTCAATGGACAAAGTGATGCACTAGAAGTTACTTAGGAAATCTAAGAACTTGAGGCACTTAAAGCTCTTAGAGCTAAATAAAAGCATTTGAGGACACAAGATCTTCCTGTTAAGGCAGAATCTACCTTTTTTTAAGCACTGCTTTGGACTTGGGATTGAGATTTGATTTTAGGTCCCAAGTACTAACATAACATGGGAAAAAGGAAAGAACTGGGAAAGTAAGTACCTGCAACATTTGCCAGGGCTCCAGTACTAATAAATTGTATGCCCAGGTGGAATGTGCTGTCTATCTCAGGAAAACCAGTATTTTTGAGCTTAAATCCATATTAATGGAGATTTAAACATTTATTAGTCTGTTCACCTGTTGAAATCAATAGGAACTAGACAGCGGACTAGTATTGCATCTTTGGGGGCAATGTGTAGCCTTTGGTCACTGGGAATGTAGTTGAAATCAGGCTCCTCAAGGCATAAGCTCATAACCTGACTGCCAGCCCTTTCTCTGAAGTCTAAACAGCAAAACTGGAGTGAAGCAGCATGAGAAAAAGATGCTACATAGGACTAGTGGGAACAGACACAATCACTAATCTTGGTAGCATTCAAGGGTGATGCTTTATTTATGGTAGAGCCTGTTGCTTGTTCCAGTGGGGTTGGCAGTTCCTGCTTCTCTTGCTGACCTTGCATATATGGCAGCAAGTGCAAGAAACCTGCTGATGCTCTAGGAAATTAAATCCTCTTTTAGCACAGTGGAGTACTGAATGAAAAGTAAATAGCTGAATTTGAGCTCCACTGAATGCCTCATATCTTAGTAACAAAAATACAAGTAACCAGAAGAAGAATCCTGCAAAGTTGACTTTAATAGAAAGAGATAAGAGAGAAAAATGTGCTGGCTCTAATATAATTTTTTCTAGGGGCAGTGTGCAAAATGAAAACTGTTGGTGTTCCATAACAATACCACATCCCTTGTGACAGCATCATGCCCAAGATTGACAGGCACATACTGATCACTAGATATGTGATTAATGGAAAACTTTGATAATGCTGATGAATCTATCACATAAAAGGGGAAAAATATTGAAACAGAGTTATTCAAATGAAGAAAAAACTAAGTAAAAAAAATCAGCTCAGAATGATGAATTTATGGTGTATCGTGTTTAATTTGTATTCTGGTACTGGTCTTAGAAAAGCAGTCTGTGCCAGTTTGGGATATTTAGTGTGATATTTAATTTAAAGCTGTGATTGACTTCTGGAATATCTAACAAGCATTTAGCTTCATTTATTAATATCTAAAGATACAGTATTCATCATCAGTGATTTTAATTAATGTTCTCCTTCAGCAATGATATACAACAGTTAGGTGACTTTGAGGAGACAACATTCCACACTATTAAATAATAGACATTCAAAAGATTATTTCAGTTTCTGTGTCTGCCTGATTCATTTATTCTTTTGGCAAAAGTTGTTCTTGGTAGAATAAAGCCATGCATGCAATAAGACAATTCTTTGAATTGTAATCCATTTTTCTTTAACATTTAAATTGATGTCTAGCTTCCTTTGGAGGGTCTTATAACTAGATATTAAGGGTCACTTCCAGATGAATTGTTTTTGTCCATTGACACTTTATGCTTTCGAATTTTTCTTATATTTTTCAGATTTTCTTTTTCCTTTCCTTTCCTTCCTTTCCTTTCCTTTCCTTTCCTTTCCTTTCCTTTCCTTTCCTTTCCTTTCCTCCTTTCCTTTCCTTTCCTTTCCTTTCCTTTCCTTTCCTCTCCTCTCCTCTCCACTCCTCTCCTCTCTTTTCACAGTGGTGTTCTGGGTAACTCCACCAAGTGTTTTAGGCCAAAGAAAAAGTAGATTAGAGCAATCAGATGCCAGAGGAAGACTCTGGAGAAACGCCTTACTGATTATGTAGATAAGAAAGCCTTCCTTACAGATCTTGGCTCATGATAATTATAATAATCTAGATAGGAAGGTCATGCTAAAATGAACAGAGATAAGTAGCTTCTATTTGATGAAAGAGAAGAAAAAGTGCATCAATAAATATACAAAGTAAGGAAAGCAATTTATGAAAAAAGCACAAAATATTACACACCTTATTTAGCATGTACCCATGTGTTTATCAGGAAAAAAAAAAGAACAACATAATCAGAGACTGGGAGAAGCTGTTAACACAAATTTTGCCCTCCTTCACCTTTCTTTTTGAATTAAAGTGTTGGAATTTCTGAAATCTCTGAAGGTTTTGTAAAATACGACAGATGGCAGGAGCTGAAGAGGGTGAAGAGTGCTGAGAGATACTTTATCTAATTTTTCCTTTTCTGTCTTAGCCTGTAGATATTTCCTCGTAACAGTGTGAGGCATCATTTTGAGGTGGTGTGGAAGGGCGGCTCGCAAGACTCAGAGACAGTAGACTTTGCTGCGTTGCACACAGAGGAGAATTTCTGTGTCCCAAGATGATATTGCACAATGTCTGAGACTATAACTTCTGAGTGGAAAACATCTAGAGCATGTAGCTTTAGATATTTGTCCATTCATAAATTGACAGTTCTTTATCAGATTATACCTTTGTGGCTAGGGAAAAGGAGGAATAAGGTTAGAAGTATTTTGCATGGAATTATTAAAAAAAAATAGAAAAGGTTATGCAAATGAATCAGCTATTATCTTTGGAAATCCCTCATGTTAAAGCTACTGAACTGCTAAATCAAATTTCACCTGCGGTTTGCCCCAGTTGTTCAGCATTCTGCTAATCTAGCTCAGATCTATGTTTCAGTACTTATGATGTGGAAAGAGAATCCTGATCCTGAAATTAATTGCCATGAAAATTTACTATGGACTTGGATACAATATCCGCTTTAAATTAAAAAAAAAAAAAGAGAGAAATTATAGAGTGGTTTCCAGCACTGAGAAATGTTTATTTGACACTATTCTTCCTTAATATTAATCTTTATTTTGACAAACTTCAAATGTAAGCTTCTTCAAATAGGAGACTTTGAAAAAACAAGCACCAGCTGAAATGTCCCCTTATTAGATATTTTCACCAGATTGAACAGGTTTATGCTACACTCTATTTTACCTTTCTCCAAAAAGTATAGTAGATGTTACTTTACTGAAAAAAAATGATGGTGCATTACTGTCAAGTGGAGTTAAATTGAAAGAACCACGATGGAGATAGGTATGTCATTGAACGTAACCACTGCGAAAGGTGAAATTTTAGGAAAATTTCTAGATTGAACTCAAGAGCAGGTTCCCACTTTCTTCCTCTGATCATATATTTTATGGCATCTATGTGACTTAACACTTGCATATCTCTGCATATCTCCTATCTCCCCTCCTTAATGCTTGGATTTAGACATAGTGATGACTGAAGCAACTTGCAGGAAGTGCTCAGCACACAGGTGTGTGTGTTTCCTCCTTCCAGAAGTGTCAGCTTTTGTGCCAGTCAAAACAGCAGAAACACATACCTTGGGTATCAGTATACATCACTTAACAATTTAAGCCTACTGAAGTCAATAGTACTGAAATTATCTGGTTTGGTACCATCTCTACATCCACTATGTAGAGGTCCTATGGTTAGGGTGTGCAGAAATTAGTCTTTGCACAGATGTTCCTGTTCTTTCTTTGATAGAAGTTGGATGAATTGCATTTCATCTCTCAGAACCACCTTTATAATATTGTCCTTTGAACTTTGCCAGTTCAGTGCCATCAAGGAATACAAGAGAGTTAGCAAATGGACCAGAAATTGGACCATGCAATGCCATAGTATTTATTACAGTACCAGGATGTAGCACTACTTTTCTGTTCACTGTTATTTTCACTGTTATCATGCAAAGGATGTGCCTTATGAGTGACTGACTGTATTTCATAATTCAGCATTTTTCTGTTTACAGCATTTGTGTATGTATGTATGTATGTGTGTATGTATGTATCAGCTTCTTTAAGGCTGATTTGTTGTGGGAACGTCTGAAGGTGTTTGTGAAACACAAAAATATTAGCAGCACTTTTTGTTATAGTGGGGGTTTGCTTTTTACTGGTCAGTCTACTATCTACAGGTAATATTAGTGAAAGCTGTATGGTTGAAGTCACACTTCTCGCAATGTATTCTCTCTGACTTTTAGAAGTGAGTGTGTCCCTTTCTACTGGGTAATGATCAGTTTGGATGTTATTAGATAAACCAGAATCCCATGCAGGCCAAATACTGCAAGAGCTCCTCCTAATGGAGCAACAGAAAGAGAAAGTTAAAAAAAAAACAAACCAGAAAATAAAAGAGGGAGAGGGAGAAGAAGTTGGAAAGGGAACACGGGGAAATTTCCTTTCATTTGTTACTCTGTTTCCTAATTTGAGTGGCCTTGCCATGTTACTGGAAGGATTCAGAACATATTTGTCTGCAACAACATTGTTTGGAATGTTTCAGGTTTCAGAGCAAAGTACACATTTCTTCTGCAAATTATTTTAGAGAGTGAAATCCATACTTGGGTACTGGGAAAGAGTGTTCAAATTCTCTTCAGGTGTGTGCAAAAGCCGCTGCAGTTTTCCTTTGGGGGCGTCAGTGGAAAGGCTGAGTTCCACACTAAGCTGATCACAAATACACCTCCTTCTGACTATGTTTGCATGCAGTAATTTAGGGGTGAAGCCACTCTTTTTGCCAGCACAAATCCGTATGCAGTGAGCATTTACAAAAGGAAAAGATGGCTGGGCTAAATTGAATATTTGGCATATAATAAAGGCTTGTAGATTCCAATGCTATTGATCCCGGTTGCTCTTTCACTTCTGCTGAATGTGTGCCTCTACTCACTGGTCTAGGTAAGGATGACAAAACGGAATCTTAACCTAATCTGACAAAATACTCTCAACAAACAGGTGAACGTGTTTTAATTGGAGCTGTCACCAATAAAAGAAAGGGCTGGCTGGGTACAGCAGCCTGGGACAGGTTGATAGGGTGTGACTGCAAGGCTTTTATTCTATTTCTTTGGTTTATTTCTTTTTTAATATAGAGCAGAGTCACCTTGAAACAAATTTGAAATAACCACAGCTTGTTAAAATAAATAGTTATTGTAATCTAATGAATTATGATTAAGTGGTTTCAGCAAAATGTGACTAAGGACAGGTATTTTGCACAAAGGTAGTATGGTAAGTTTTAGGGCCGTTTGAATCAGTGGAACTACATTTGGCAAAGAAACAGATGGCAGTTATGGCAAAAGCAGTTTTCTCTCACAATGTTACTGCTGGGCACTTCAATCACAGGTGTAAATAAGAGCTCCCTGGGGACTGCTGTTCCACATCCAGCTGTGAGAATCTCTGAGGGGCTATTTTAACAGATGGACATCATCACAAAGCTACTCAGACCTGATGTCTCTCTGCTGAAAGCTGTCAAAAGAAGTGTGTATGGCTTTATAGTGGATGTTTCCATCCCTTTTGGAAACCTGTGATGTATATAATTATTTAGATAATTGCTATCTAATTTGCATAGTAAGAGCTATACAAGGTCAAAAACAGATTTAATGCAAGCCAAATATGTTCACTAAGTTCTTCCAGGGATGCTTTTTTTAACTTCCTGGCCAAAATGTGTACATATGTTTGGTTCTTACATATCGCAGAAGGTGGCTGCGATAAATAAAAATGACATGTTGCTAATGTCATAGTTTGAAGACAGCTGGAGATTTTCAGCTAGGACACACTAGGCCCAATTCTATTTTCACTTCTCTTTGAAATCCAGAACACTGGATGGGCTTGGTTTATAAAGGGCAGTGCAATACACTGTTTTTGACATATGAACAAATATCAAATTATCTGATTGATTCTCAAAAAAATGCAAGCTGATTAATGCAATTGCAAGTCTCATATCTATAAAAATACTTAAAATAGTTTTGTCATTAGCTTGATAAAAGCAGTGAACCTTTTAAACATTCCAAGTCTGTGTTAACAACGCTTTCCATATTCCTTTTGTGATTAATTTATGCTTTGGTTTCATAGCATTTTTGTTCTACTTTTGTCACTTTTGCAGATGACCACTCCTCACACCCTGTTCCCCTTTAAAGGAGTCCTCATTCACCTAAAATGCCTGGAGTGAGATACACAGGACAGAAGATTTTTGGAAAACTGTCAGTTGAATGTTTTGATTTCTATCCGTGGCAGATAGTGCCAGCACTGAAAGCATGCTAGATTGCTGCTGAACTGGTTGCTGGAGTCAGACTTGATGGGTTTTGGCTATAGTGTGAAAGGCAACATAGTTTAAAGAGCAGTGAATGGCGATAAAGACACCGTGCAACTGAATTCTCACCTGTCACTTGATCTACTGACACCTGCCCAGATAACTCACTTTTCTGTTCATCTCTTCAGACACTACCTTTTGTTTTCACTTATTTAGGCAGTCTAAAGCTGGAACTCTTTAACCTTGTGATGATTCAGCAAGTAGTACATTATTTTAGTTTGCCTTAGGTTTTAAGAGTTTATTTATTCTCTAAATGCTTGTGGTGTGCTTTCATACACATGACCTGTCCTCATATTTCCAGACATACATCTCCATTAACCCACAGCAGAAAGTATTATCAGTGTTGAATTTTACAAGGTTGCCTAGTTTTAGTGATAAAGTGTCTGTACTAAAATTCAGTTTGGGCAGAACTTGAGTAGCAGTGTCTAGACTTTATCTTTTGCAGTGAGAAAGATAATGGTGTGTAGGCCTCAAAACTGAGTTTTATCAGAGTACGGAACACTTTTGAAAACAGAGAACTCAGAGTAAGACATAAAACATGTAAGATATCCTTTTTTTTGTATGCACTCATCCATTTTACTTTTTAAGGATGTCTTCATCAGACTCACACTGCCAAGTTGATGGTTTTCTTGGAGGTTAAAGCAGTTCTGGCAGTCTCCTCTTGGGTTCTCAAGGAAATATTTTAAAGACAGGCCAAGTGTCTGTTCTTTTCTTTCCATGGCACATTTTTGGGGTTTTTTAACTCGATGAACCTTTTTTCTAAGTCTCAAGAGCTCAAATGAGCACCCAGGCGTTAGCTGAGATAAAGCCAGTCCTGCACTCATCCCACAGCTTGGCTGGGAAAGGGATCATGATGTGCCAGTTTTCTCTAAACACAGCACCAATATGGCCTGTAAGATGTAGGCTCCTTGGTGCCATGCACAAAGTTTGGGACTGCTTCATACAAAATTCTGGTTTACTGTTTGTTTAGATGTTGAGAAGAGTTTTCTTAAAATATCTAAATATGAAGAAACACTATGAATTGAAAAGCAAGGTTATACATTAAGGACAACTGACCTTATATTAGAGTAGGAAATATAATTTTGAAATAATTGGTTCTCATTTGTGTCTTGGTCCTGTTCTTGGCCATTCCCAATACCTCTGTGCAGCACCACTGGCTAGGGCAAACCTGTTGCTGATTCTGATAACAGTTAACAGTTCACATGTGATTTAGCAGATACTTCCGTTTGTAAAATAAATACTGCTATTATCAAATTATATTAATTTACCCCTTCTCAGACCAGCTTCCTTAATTTTAGATACAACACACTTATGGAAAAGCCAGGCATACATGCAGAGAAGTGTCTTGGAAGTCTCTGGCAACCTATAGCAACAGCTATTTCTGGAGTGCCACACTGTAAGATTCCTCGTTTAATCTGGGGAGCTTGGAGAATGCGATCCAAAAAGAATGATATTTTAGACGTTCATCTGTTCTTTTTTTGCAAAAGTAAAAAATTCCCCTTCCTGCCAAATTCTGCATTTTTGTCAGATTCTGCTTCCATTTCACTAAGCCACAGGAGGTGAGCAAGTCTTATTTTAAAAATTAAGTTCAAGGCTGCATTCAGCAAAAGAAACTGCTGGGTATTGGTGTTTCAAATACTTCAAATTGACAACGTATGAGTACAGCAAGGGTGGTGTCTTTACTGCATGTCTGAAGATGGGGATAGTTACTAGCCCAATTGCAGTCCTGCAGAGTACTTTGGAAGACTGGGAGATGAGGGACGAATCTGTGGCATCTCCACAGTCACGCTGGGCGTGGGAGCAGGTGGTGTCTGTGCAGAGCACTGCAACAGTCATATGGAGGTGACTGTCACATCAGCTAAAACCCATTAAACAAGGATTAGTCACTTATATTTTTTTTAGCACAGCTCACTCTTTTCTCAGTCCATGTGGCAACAACTGCTTGTTATTAGAAGCAAATCAGCTCTCTGTTGGATGCCAGAGAAAAGCATGTTCTAAGAATAACAGTTTTTCATCATGAGCAACATGTCAACACCTTTCTCTGAATGGGGGAGCTCCAGCTCAGGTGCCTTTCTGGCTTTACCGTGGCTTCCTCAAAGTGAAGAGCACAGGCACTTGAAGCTGAAGGCTGAAACATCAGTGCACTGATCTAAAGGGATCCTCAAGATGTGCTCAGTGTCATGACCAGGCAGAAACATTTGGCATTTAGTTTGGCAGCTAAATGGAGTTAGGCACCCAATAATGGGCTGGCAAAAATATAGTCACTGTACCAAGATTTATGTCACCTAGAAAAGGGTGTCACCAAATGGACTGGAGGAACTTCTAAGAGAAACAATGGTATTGCTTAGTTTTTCTGGAAACAGGTGCACAACAAAGTGTCTCCTGGAACATTTCTCCAGTATTTATTCTATTAAATCTTGTTGAATACACTATGAGAAGTTTTGATGCTGCTTTTTGTTGGGTTTTTTGTGTTTGTTTTTGTTTGTTTTTTATTATTATTTTTAAACACACTAAAAAATTAACTGTTTTGTTTTGGTATGGGTTTTTTTGTTTGGTTGGGTTTTTCTGGTGGTTTTGTTGTTGTTGTTTGCTTTGGTTTGGTTTGGTTTTTGTGTTTTTTCCATGAGAGAATTAAAAGGATTTCAGAAAGCTACAAGCCACTTCTGAAAATAAAAGATGAAAATATTCATAGTAGAAACATTAGGTAAATGTATAAAAACATGTGAATATCATGGGACTATATCCAGCAGAACTACAATATATGGAAAATGTAACTGCATAAACCCAGGAAATATATCAGGGCTAACAGTTTAGTAGTTAACCTCTGTAGAATCAAAGGGGGTTTTAAATCAGAAATTAGTACCTGAAGATTCTGAAGAAAAAAAACTCTTTTTTTCTAAACAAATTGTATGCTTGAGGTAAAAATAATTAGGCCCTCCTGCTTACCTTTTACAAAAAAATAGACTTGAAGGTTATGGTAGTCCCACTGCACTCTGGGAATCATCTAGGAGTGTTCTTTCGTTTTGCTTTCCTCCAACTAAAAGATGAAGGGGTTTTTAGGAGGAATTACTTGCTAACCAAACACTGTCATTTGATTTCACTAGGAACAGAGGCCAACGGAAAGCAGACACTGCACTGTGCTATGCTAAAAGCTGTTTATCACACACACCTACCATTATGTCTAGAATTTTTTGACTGGTCCAGGATGAAAGTATATACCTGTCCTCAGAAAGCCTGCTTTGTAATGTAACGTATGATGGTGCCAAACATGGTTGTTGCTGCTGGTTGCCCTTTCCTTCCAAATGATTTCCCATTACAAGCTGAAAAGCTTAGAAAAGTACACATATAAAATAAAAACTGGATTTCTTTTTTCACCACTATCAACTGGCTGCCATTTGTTTGAGCGCTTGACTTGTTTCCTGAAAATTGTGATTTATTTGAAAGAGATTTTTCTGTGGCACATTGTTTCCCCTCAGGCTGTCTCAGAGACCATAGCACTGGAGATGGTGGGTAATGAAGACAGATGACATTCCCAGACCCCAGGCTACTGTTTTCCTTTTTCACTACCAGCCTTTTCATCAAGGAGTGAAGAGCAGCAGAGACATTCTCTGCTGACAGCAGGGTCTTTGTTTTGTTTCCCAAGGTTCTTCCTTAATGATAATACAAATATTGTGTTTCTATAATTATGTATGTTGTAGGAACTTTAAAGAACAATATTAGTTGTAAATGCAATGTCAAAAACAACCATATCCAGCCAAACTAATGAATGGTCCTGTGCCATTTCCTCCTTTGTTGTACCATTCCTATCATTACTTGATAAATAGTGATGGAGTGGAGAGTGGAATGGATAAACAAGTTTGGCTTCTTTGAAATCAGTGAAACTTCAAAAATGGATTTGTTTTTCTCTTGAGTGAATGTTGTTAAAGTATTTTATAATTTTTTTGAGGGAGGCAGACAATGTGTGTGTCTGCACAGAAAACATCACGAAGCTTTGGGGCTTAAGCGAATGACTGGAATTTGGCTTGTGGATTAATACACTTCTGGGGTTTCCAGGATTTCAGTATTGGCCACTTGTCCAGGTCATTTGGGTCTCTCACACAGTGGGTATTCATTACTTAATACCTCAGCTGGGCTCAGATAAAACTGTGGTAGAATTTATTTTAAAAGAAGAAGAAGAATGGATTTCTAAACAGTTACATGAAAATGCTGAAGTCACTTGAGCTCTACTTACTTTCTAATGTAAGAGATCAAACCCTAAATACTTAGATACAGGTGTGTTTCTCTTTGAATGGAGGAAATACAAGTAATTTATATTAATAGATGTTCAGATATATGACTGCTTTCATGGCCACATTTTTGTTAATATTTTGTAACTTTGATATTGGCATTGCAGCTGCTGCAATTTTCCTCCTATCAGGCTGTTCGCTAAAATAGTCATGAAAAGCAAACACAAAGTTGTATGCTAATTAATTTAAAATATACGTGCCAAAGTTAAATTATACAATTGTTTTATACAATGCAGGGTTTAAAAAAATCAAGACTGAAAGATGGAACTCTGTTTAAAAATAGTTATGCTTTCTTTTTATTATGATTTTGTAGCTTTCTATCGGCTTTTCATTTTCTGAGACTTTTGCTGTGTTCTAATTGCATATAATTAGTTTACTGCTATAAGTAGAACACTTAAAAAAAAAGTCTTAAGATGGTTAAAATCTCCCAGAGAGTAATCATATTTGCTCCCTTGAATCCAAGTACTTCAATGTTAAAAATTCAAGATGTAAGAATCTTTGAAGAAGGACCATCTGGGTAATGTGAAGATCAGTCTACCTGTTTATTCTTGCTTCCCAGTCCTACAGAGATGCAAAAAATGCAGGAATAACATTGCACATGTATACATGTGGTCATTTTTCAAGCTCAAAGTCCTCTCAAAGTCAATGATAATTTGTCACTGAGTTCAACAGAATCCAAATTTGATCCACTTTTTGAATCTTCTAGTTGAAAAAAGGTCCATGAAATGGGGAGAGTAAGGGAAAGCTCTGTGAGGGATTAAAAGTACCAAGGAATACTTTGTACTAAAGAAGTGGAATTATTTAAGTAATAATTTAAATTTTAGGAACAAAACAACGTGATTTGAGGTCTTGTTTGCTTTGGTCTTTTCATGATGATGAATGAGCTGCATTTCTTCAAACTGACAAAACCTGAAAAGGCATTTTGCTGGTGACTTTTTTATGCTGCTGAATTTCATAAGGATTGCCACGCTGAAATGCTGGATCTCTTCCCCAGTACATAATCCTTTAGGGGATCTGGCATAGTGAACCAGGATTAAAAACCAATGAGCTGCTTTCTGCTCCGTGTTTGTAATATCACAAGATAAAACAGGGCTAAAAAGAAAAAAAGTCTATTTCGGAAAAAGCCACATGTGGTGGGAGAATGGTAAAAGTAGCAAAAGCCATAGACATTCAAATTTAGCAGTGTTGCCTACTCAAGGCACCTATTAACTATTAGCAAACACGTTTCTAAAATAATTTTTTCTTCTGTTCTTTCATAACCAAAAATCACTCTTTCACAGTTGGGTGATGGGGCTGACACTGTTAACAGCTAAAATCAGAAAACCAGTGAGACTTTTGTCATGTTCTCTTAGGTCAGTCGTAGTTGGGATGGTTGTTTTTAATGCAGGAAATTATTTGTAAAGGAAATCGTTGGCAAAATTAAAACAGTTATACATCAAAATGTTTGGCAAGTTGTCCTTAAGCAGGTGTGCACAAAGAAACCTCCCATTCGTAAGATGTACTGCATTGCTTTTTCAAAGTTCCCTACAGACACTTTTTCACAGACTGTTTCCCACCTTTTCCACTTCATCTGTCCCCACCGCATGTGAACTCCTCTCACTCGCTTCTCCTTATCAGAGGAGAGTGTGGGAATAGTAATTGTGAGGTTGGACATGACCTTTGCAGACTGGTGTTCTTGAGCAAGCTGGAAATGAGACACAATGAGGTCCCTCCATCCTGAGCAGAGCTGACAATAAATCATGCTTTAAAAAGTGCCTTTTGTGGAAAAATCTGAGTTCAGCTATATTAATTCAGGAGATAAGGTTGAGGAAGGTTGTCAAGTCAATGAAATTGGAATTGCAGGGAGCAGACCCAGTATCAGCAGAGAGTAAAAAGTAAAAAGACCCTTTCAGGGTCCCTGATTGCTCAGCTTTTTCTGATGGATTCTACTTCAGACTGTTCTGCTTTCCATACTAAACTCAGGAAGCTATGGGCATCACTTACTTATTTGGGGACTTTTGGACAAGGAAAGATCACAAGAGATAGCCTTGAATATGTCTCAGCCTTTTCTAAATTCACTGAATTAATTTTTCTGAATGCTGATTTCTCCTCCTCTCGAAAGACAGAAGTACAGATTTAATATATAAATAGAATTTGAGATCCAAGCAATAAAAAAGACAAACACATATATTTAGGCCTACATATATGTGTGTGTGTGTGTGGACTGTGCTATCCTCATAAAAATATGGCCAAGCTGATAGAGGTATTGCAGTTCTGCATTTTTCTTCAGCTTGTTTCCTGTGCAGCTGTTTGGTGCTTATAGAGGTTTCACGTATCAGTTGGTCCCAGACCTCCACTCACTCAGCCTCAGACCTTTAAGTCTTCCCCTTTGGAGTCTGCCATTGGTTTGTGAACCTTTTGTGGAGTTCAGTGTTCAGTGGGCACGGTGTTGGCTCCTGGGCACACAAGCCTTTAGGGAAGTGCAAACTGAAGCACTGTATGAAGTTCGATTCACTTATCAGTGATAACTTTGTTTCATGACATGCAGCTAAGGAAAAGGAAAGCAATTCCTTCCCCAGAGAAAATAAAGTGGCTAGAACAAAAAGAGGTAAAAAAGGGGGAAGACAAGAAAAAATATCTAAGAGCATTTCCCAGAGAAGAGAAGCCCTTTCATTGTCAGAAAAGGGAAACTGAGGGTATTTCTTGATGACACTTCCAACTCCTCACCTTTTCACAAAATACAGTGGCTCCCAGGAGGAGCCTGGTGCTGGTGCTTTGTGTCCTCTTGCACAGGCTGAGATTCTCATTTTTCCTTATCTGTCCTGGTCTTTTAAATCATGCAAGGGGTTAATAATTACGTTTGTTGAACAAAAGTCTCACTGAAAATTCCTGTGTATATTAATAGGAACTTTTCTAAAACCAGCAGCAGCAATAACAATATTCTATGTATGCTTTCTGATATTTTTTCTTCTGAGTTAAACCTTGTTTTGGCAAAAACTTTTTGAACACCCCAGTTTTAATTCAGTGAGTGATTAATGAGACAAGGAAAGCTCTGCTTCAGTTGCACTTTCTTTTGAAATCTGTAAACATTCTCAGAGTTTTACTTTTTAATGACCTTGAGTCGACATTTAGCTGAATACTTTAGTAGTTATTCATGTTGCATGTGCATGAGGTACAGGTGCAAATGTGCCAAAGCCTGAAGTTCAGCCCCTCTGAGGACCTTCAGGTGAACGCTCAGGACTTTGGGAGCAGCCTCTCATAGCTTCCTCTCATCTGCCACTGCAGTTCAGATATTTACTCATTCCCAGAAAGAAACATAAGCCATTAATCACAGCTGACACTGAAATGCTTGATGAAGAGATCAATAATTTTTCTGGTTGCCCTAAGTGACAAGTTCAAAAGAAAGAGGGGCATGATGGTACTGTTTAGGTTTGAGTAGAATAGACGATGACAGTTGATTTATGAATTGGATTGAAAGAGCTCCTTCCCCTCATCTGTATCCCATTTTCCAATAAAGCACAGGATAAATTTTGTAGGTAGTTCTTATAATGTTGTGGTCATTTAGATATTGAGGCCTCAGTGGAAGAGGTGAAAGTCAAATACATCATCTCTTTTTGCACCATTTGTGGCTAATGTTCTTTGACCACTTGTGTATGTCAGTAGGCTAATCATCACAGCCAGTGGGTTCGTTAGTCGTCAGCAATGTAGAATTTATTGAGAAAAATGACAGAAGGGAAGGAATCTGAAGTTGAAAAAACCTGAGAATTCAAGAAAACACTTGGAGTAAAGTTGGGGTCTTCCTGAATGTCAAAAGGCAGTAGGTGCCCTCTCTGCAATGGTTATTGCACACACATTGGTCCAGCTCCTCAAATTCGAGCACTATAAGGCACTGGGAACGGTATGACCTTCCCTCCCGCTTCCTGCCATGGGTACACTGAAACCTATGATGTATTTAGAGAGTATATGCACTCTCTAAATGAGAGTTCTGTGAGCTGCTCTAGTCGATGATCTAATTTACATGATCAATCATTATGTATGCACTTGTTTTCAGAAATTACAGCTCACAGCTTGATTACAAATGTAAATGCTAATGCAGTAGCACAAAGTGACTTGTAGGAGGTTATGTGCTTGTGTTATTGACTGACTCTGGGTGTGCCTGCTCTGCATGGTCCCTCAGGCTCCCTAGCAAGAGAACAGTGGTTGGTGCTTTGGGTGCTGATGCCTTTTCTGTTTGCTTTAAACCCTGAATAAACCAGGGTATGGCTAGAGCATTGCTCCGTAGCTCCAGATGTACCACTACTAATGATGTCATAGAGCAGGAGTTAAATGATGGGCCTGTTTCAGTTCCAATGCAACCGAACTCAAAGCTGCCACTTGTGTTCGTGTGGTTTGATGCTTGTCCCATGGTGCTGCGGTCTAAGTATTGCAGCAGAAAACACTGAGTAAGGGTAGTCTGGCGAAAACAAAAGCTTTCACTGATCTGAAACATTTTATGAAACTTCAGACTTTAAAATTAGAGGAAGAAAACCATAGAAAAATCTCTGAATTTGCACTTACAGCTTCCAGCCTCATGATGGGATACTGAATGGTCATGCGTAAAGATATCGGAGCATTACTAGTGTCTGACCAATTATACAATCTGCATTAACAGTCTTTCTGTGATTATATAGATGCAGCTAATTTATCCTTACCTCTTTGTCTTTTTTTATATACCTCACATAAACAATGGAACAGCTATAAAAGACTCTGTTTTGTGATTCTGAAAATTTTGGGGCTCTGCAGTTCAAATGCTTCTTAAATCTGAGAACAAAACATGCTTCATATGTAAGTATTTATCATGAAAGCTTCTAGTATGTTTGTACCCACTAGTTTTCTCACTGTATCTTCCTTTTTCTTAAATGTCCTTCAATTCTGGATAATAAGCTAACATGCTGAAACTCAAGAATGCTGGGAAAATGTAGCTTACAGTCTCTTGATAACCCGTCTTGGTGTTTGAAGTTAGGTCCTAATTATAGAAAAATAAATTACTTATTTACTAATCCACACAGCCTACCCTAGTTTGTTACTTTATCTCACAAAGAATAATTAAGTTCGATCTTAGCATCTTATTGGTTAATCCTTCCTAAAAATTGAGCTCATTAAATTAGTGTGAGAAGGGTATTTTGTGTCAAAAACTGTTCCTCTGGTTGAATAAACAGAGCTTCATCTGTGTTGCAGAGTAGGATGATTTTTAATTTCTTGGTGACATTTTAATTATGACCACTGATGTTGCAATTAGGAACACAATGAAATCAGCCCAATAAGACAAGCCCGTTCCGAAACTGCTTCTAGTTGTCTTCTCCCAGAATACTTGGTTTTTACTTTCACTCAACATGAAAATACATACAAGAGGGGGAACAGAGGTAATTTTTAAGCAAAAAAAAAAAATAGAAAAAAGAAGTGGTAATTTGGACCATCGTTGTCAGTCCAAATGAGATGATCTCATCTGTAATTGTTACTTCATGGCAGCTTCTGCTTGCCATGAGTACCCAGCTGGTTCTTGTAGACTAGTCACTGGTGGCTAAACTCAGTGCACAGAATTTCTAAAATACAGCAATTTAAGTACTCCCTTGTGTTCTAGTGAAGCCCTTGCTGCAGGTGGGGAAGGAGATAAGGTGTGAAAAGGCTTTTGGTGATTTCCAGCGACACTGATCCTCAAACAGAGAGTGTGTTTTTTGTGTCGATACTGCTGGCGAAAGTTTTGAAAAACTAGTTCCTAAGTTGGCTTGAAAATTCAGCAAAACCACAGTCATTTCTTTAGCCCATGTGTGTACAGTATGTAGCACAATGTAGTGTGCCTTGTGGTTATGATATGAACAATGACAAAGGGAGGAAGAATGAACAATCCCAGGCATTAACTATGAGGCACTAGGAAAGAATGGGTGACCGTTCCTGCTAACTTCCCATTGTTTGAATAAACAAAATATTACATTGTCAGAAGTCTGGCAGAGAAAGACATTCTTAATTTTAGAAATGTTCATTTACAGTATTGTTCCCTTTATATAGTTTGTGAAATTATACTACATGTGTGCCTTCTACATACTTGCATATATTTCTTTTCTTTGCATATGTTGTGCTCAATATTTTAAGCTATTGCACAGGTCCGGATAGAACACGCAATTCTGTTAGGCGAACTCTTTTAATTTTTCATTCCTGGATGGCTTCATTCACCTATAAACTTCACTAGATGTCTCTGCTACCGAGAAGCTGAGTGTTTCTTTTCATGCCTGTCTTTGAGAGGAATAAAGAAGCCTATGAAACAACCAAGTCTCAATGAACTAAAAATAGTCTGATTACGTACCAAAATTCAGTTTCCTATGACTTTTTTTTTAGTCTCTTTGAATATCTGTTGTAGAGAATCCTGATTATGAATAAGCCTGACAGCTGTCAATCACAGGCTAATTGGAGTGTGACTGTGCAAAGAGCTTGGATTCTGTTATATATTGAAGAAAATGCCTTAGAACTAACTTTGGCTTGTATCTGAAAGTCAAAATAAGGAAAGAAGTTTTTTAATTTGGGGGGTGGGTTGCTGGGGTTTTTTTCAGGAATCTCCCTGTTCTGTAAGGTAAGTAAGATCTGAAGAAAGAAAAGTAGATAAAAGAATGCCCCTAAGTGTAGATTTTTCTTTTATAAGTAAGTGTTAAGAATAGAAATAATAGAAATAAGTACTTTAAGATGTCCTGCAGTATAACAAGGCTGGAGCCTTTGTGGGTTAACATAATTTTCAAGGTCATTTACAATAATCCTTTTGTGATAGCAAGATTGTCTGGTAGAGTGATGAAACATGCGAACTAAGATAACTTAAATCTATTTATAGCAAGGGCTTTGCTTATTATGGGGATTCAGAGAAGACTTATTTTGGATTCAGAGTGGCAAGATCTGTTGGGGGAGGGAGATTAATTTTACAGAGAGGTTACATGCAATCCCTTTCAAATAATTGGATGATTGTTCCAGTAGAGCTGGAAAGTGAGCCTCCAGTCTGTCTTCTCACCATCTTTCAGTGTCTGAAAGGACATGGAAATAATCAGTGTTGGGATGTGGGGGAATGGGGCAGAGGGAGAAGGGGAATCTAAGATGTAAATTTTACATCCTGAGTGTGAGGGAGGTACCGCATTGTATAGGAGAGACCCTGGGCAAGACTTGGGAGATCTGCTTCTGTTTCTGATACTGATCTGCTCTTCTCTTACGCGTGTCTGCTTCCCTTACCAACCTTTCTTTCTCTTGCTTTGCTAATAGTCTTTCCTGAAGAGCTTTTGGTTTTTTAGTGCCTTTTTCAAGGAAGGCCCAGGACTGTCTGGGCTCTGGGCTATCTCTTGTGCTGACTGAAACTCAGCTTTCACCTAAGGCAGCCCAAACAAGGCTTTACAAATCTTTCTTTAAACTGGAATTAAGTGGTCATCGATCAGGATGACATACAGGGAAGACTCCCAGACAAGTTTGCTCATGTGCTTCTCCTCAGTGTGTGAAACAATGGAGAATTGGCCTCAGAGGCTCACGCTTGACATATCAGCAGGATTTGGTGACAAAGCCGATTAATTTCCTTCACTTCAGATTAGGAATTTGGCTTTTCTGATAAACAATAATTCTGTCTTTACATAAAATATCCCAGTAGGGCAATTAATTTGAATTTACTGCATAATATTAATTGGTCTAGTCAACTTGTTCAGTTACTGCTTCCTAATGAAACAGGTAACGTCATTTTATATTTAGTTGTCCAAACTACTGCACAGATTCCTCATTCTTGCCACACATTTTAATTTTTCCTTTTCTATAATAGGCAGGTTTTAATTTTTAACTTGCCATATATTAAAATTTAATTCTGATCTGTATTAAGTCATGTGAGGTACATTTAGTTGTGTTGCTCAGGCACTGTGGGGTAACCCTTTCCCATTCCTCGTCTCAATTTTCTTATCCAGGGTTGAAGCGCTGTTCTGTATTTAATATTCAAGTGCTACAGGTAAAAAAAAGTAGACACTATCAACAATTCTCTTCCCTATATATTTTCCACTTCTGTCTCTCTGTAGCTTTGATTTTGATTTTCTTTTTCTTGGTTCATGACCACAGTGCATTGGATTGAAATTTGCATGTTTTCAGCAGTAGCTCCCAAAGCCCTGCCCTGCTCCATATGCAGCAGCAGCCTAGACCTCATGACAGTCAATTGCTTACTTGCTTTTCTCGTTTATCTTCCTGGTTTGAGCTTGTAGGGTTTTCTTTAATTGGTCACTAAAAGGATCCTACTTGTGTCTGCACTCATCTGCTATTTCCATCATCTGAGCCCAGGAAGTAAAATGATACTATAATCCACTTCAAATTACATTATAACAATCCTCATTAATTGAGGCTCTGTCTTTAATCACCTCATAAGGTTACACAGATAGATTTTTGCCTAAAAACTGCCACCAAAGTTGTGAATAGGGCCACTCGATCTCCCTGGAATCCTCTATTTCTATACAGTTGAAAATGTAATTTCACTAAAAACCCTTTGCTTGTATCCCAGCCTGTTTCCAGCATGCACTTTTTCCACACATGACTCAGCATCCTAGTCACAGCCTGCAAACTTTATCAAACATTTTGAATCTCTGTTCAGTGCTGAGGTGCAAAAAGCTCAGAGATAAAACCCTCATAATTGCCAACTCTGAATGCAGGTCTAGAGTTGGATGATTCAAATTGATGCTCTTAATTAGAGCGGCAGTTTCTTGTTGGATCTTTTGGTCAGATAGGAGATGATTGTGGCAATTACTTTGATTAAGGTGCAGGAATGTTTTTCTTTTCGGATGTTTTTTCTCCATATTAACCAGGAATTAAATCCTATTTTAATTATATTTATACTGGCCCAATTCCTACAATAGCAGAAGTTTTGCGACGTAGCTGAAGAGGGGCCTTTCTTAAATCACTACTTAAGTCTTGATTTCTCAACATGAATCAAACATGTAGAAATACAAATACCAGTAAGTAGTAAAGTACTGGGATGTATCTAAACATCTTCAGATCTCCTTATTGGGGGATGGGAACTTATTCCCTCTTACTTTTTCTGCTGCAGCTTCTTTGAGTCTTCCGTTTCTTGCAGATGGGGCTTTTTCACTTCTTAAAATGTCACAGCCAAATTTCTGAAATCGATTTTCTGTGCTGCTTTTTCTTTTCCTCCCTGGCAGGTCTCACTGTACACCTTTTTTTCTTTTGTACATGATACACATTTTATACTATTCAGTATAAAACTCAAGACAGACTGCAGATGTGAGAATTTGTTTCATATAGCAGAATATACCTAACATTCATTATGCATTGTATTAACTCATGGAACTTGAGCAAGATTTTTTTTAGCCAGCTATTTATTCCCTCTGAATCATTTGATAACACATTAATAATATTGCTACATTATCAACCTTGCATTTTAGTCACCTTATTTAGACTTCTACTTTTTTTTTTCATAGCATCTTATATCTTCTATTAACTTTGAAATAAAGTACTCACAATTTTTCATCACCATACTTTTAGGACAAAAATATATTACCTAAAATAAAGTACATCTTTTAATCTCTGCAGGGTAAAAAAGCACGTTATGAGCACAGGTAGTGAAATTTTAGGTTTCAGTATTTGACAGGGTATTGTTCATACATATAGCTCAGTCTTACCCATCATCTGGTGCAATTTTACTCAGTTTAGACTAAATCAGTTGCACACAGGTGCTTCTAGTTCATGTTTCTCAAACTGTACATTACTGTCTCATAAAGACTTCGAATCTAGGAAGCTTGATGTTCAAAGTACCTGTTCATTAAGTATCACCTTATGCAAGTAAATTCCAGTATTTGTTCAACATTCGTTGGTCTCAAAATAATTTCTCCATTTTTTGCATCCAAGTACAATTTACCATACGGAGGAACATTATATTTAGGATGAGCAAACAACGCAGGGACGTACCCATACGTACCCACCCAGTTTGGTGATAAAATACCTTACAGAGAGTAATACACTTTGGCTTCAAAAGCTCTTTGTTAGTTCAGGATAAGATGCTCAGAATCAACTGTAAGGCAGCAACTACTTGGTTATTCTTTTAGTGTCTCTTTTGACTAGATTGGAGATGACTAAATGAGGATTTTTTTGGTGTTTAGGCCATATACAGTTGTTACAAGTCACAGCTCTGGGGCACTGCTGTTCCGGAACTGCTGCTCTCTAGTTCTGACATAGGTTGCCTTTGGCCACAGAAGCTTTCCACAAGCTCTTTGTGTTTTTTAATCCCATGGTCCCCTGTGGCATGAAACAATCTGTCATCTCACTTCTCTTCCCTAAATCTAGCCCTAACAAGTCTTGGCAAAGGCAAGAGTAAAACAAAAGAAGGTGATGGAAGGTTTTGCAAAATAAAGGAAATTTGCAAGGAAATTCTAGCTCAAATGTTCTGTTAATACCATGAAGATATGTATTTTCTTGTTTCAACAAGATCTGTTGAGAGGAAAAAAACAATGCAATTCAGCCTTCAGGGTCCAAGACCCGGAATCACCAGAACTTGGGAAGAAAATTCATATATATTTGTATAAATTTAAAAAAATGTTAACAGCATTTTAGTAATTTGATTAGAGGTTTAGGACTCTTTCATCGGGGTTGAGAGTTCCTCCTCATTATCCCACAATTTAAGCTCTAAATACACATATTTAAGACATAGTTATTTTTCCCCAAGGACATTCTGCCCTTGGCAGAGTCCCAGGGCTAATGCAAATTTCTCTAAGGGTCAGCAGGTTTTGCACTCTTTCTGTAATATTAACCATAGAAATATTTTTAATGTATTTTATAAAAATATACACCCTATCATTTTCCCCCTAAGCAAACAGTAATTAGGAGCAATGAAAAAAAAAAAAATCTTCATTTTCTGACTTGCTCTGACCATATTTCATATTTACTGAACAGCAATCTCAGCATCTTCCTTGGAAGATTCATGGGCCATAGGGCAAATGGTTGTATTTAGTAGTCTTCTGCATCAGTAGTTTTGCCTCTTGGGCTCCAAAATCGATTTTCCTCATTTTGGCATATTTTTTACAAGTCTGCCCCTTGACCTCTGTGAGCACTACCCAGGCCAGCAGTGATAAGAGTGGCAAAAGAAACGGGAGTCAGACTGGAGATTTCTGGGACACCAGAAGTGATGACTGGAGAGTAGAACGGATGAGCAGGGCAAGTTAAGACAGTTCTTTTGAAATGTATTCCAGCCAGTAGTCACCACAGAGAGACTATTCAAACTTAGCAAGCTTTCGTCCTCATGAAGAAATCCACTGCAACAAAGGGAATGTGTCTACCCTGAAAGCATAAAATCTGAAGTTGTCTTCAAGACATTTTAGGCTTCTGCTAAGAGTTTCAAAAAAGGTGCAATAGCTATCTGTCTCAAAAGTCTTACTGATTTTTGGTGTTGGTTTTTGGCTAGGTGGTTTTTTCTTTTGGTTTGCTTTTTGTTTGTTTGTTTGTTTAATTAGAAGCATGCTAGGGTAAAGAAGGCTTCCATAAACTGCATTCTTGTTTAATTTACAATTCCCTTTTAAATTTGACTTAGCCACAGTATTCTTGTACACTGTTGCCCAGTATGGGGTAGAATTTTGGCTGTCAATAGCACACTGATAAAAGTGCCAAGACTTCTAATATACGTTACCACTGCTGTGGTGAGATTTCCAACCTTTCATTCCTTATTCTAGCTATCTACCTCTTACCCTTTTGGAATGCTTTGCAACACATTCAGTGCTGAGCAGCCCCAATCACACCCCACAGATCCCAGCTGCTGTTACAGCTCACAGCAGTGATACCTGATATTCTTTTGCAGTGGAATCCAAAGGCCACAGAAGTCTGGGGAGAGCAGAAGGTTGATCATTGCCTGATTTCTTCAAGGCGACAGAACTGCAAAATAATTCGTTCTCTTTAACTTAATTTATTTAAAGAGGGAAGTATGAGCATTTTAGAGCAGATCAGCATTTTTATCACCATTTCATCAATGAAACAATGCAATTATAGAAAAAGTGACCTATCCATATTTACCCAGATAAAGAACTGGTAGTTTAGAGAGTTTTGGAGACTTAAACCATAGCTCAGCCACTGGCTTGTATCAGCTGAGTTATGCTGGTGGGACCATGGTGAATATTTTAATTTTCACTGTGCAGAAGTGTACTGAAAATTATGTTTAGATGAACAGCCTAAATCTCAGAGACATCATGACTTAGCAGTTAGTGTTGTCAACAGGTTGTGGTCTGGTCTGCCTTTTTTTCACCTGCAGAAGTCTGAGTTTCTTGGACAGATAATTGTTCTTGGCATAGATCCACTATTAATGGTCTCTTGGCCTTTTTGAAACACATTGGCTTAACTGTGGAAATCAAACAAATTATTACAGGGAACATTTAATAAGAATTTTTCAGTCAAAGGGAATAATGATTTCTGTGAGGACCACTGGTCCCCCTTGGAAGCAAAGAATGCCCAAGGTCAATTTTGTGCAGCCCTTTTCAACCTTATTGTTCAACGGTGCCACAATGTCCCTTCTGAGAGGACTGTGGAGACAGCCCACACCACAGCTTAGGATTGTCCCCAGAAATCTGTGGCAGGCACAGTCCTGTTCTGTGCCAGGTCACTCCTGCTTGGGTCAGGGGAAGCCAGAGTGCAGTGGGCAGGGAACAAGGGGGACACTGTCCAGGTGCCTCCAACATGCAGGTGTGACCCCTGCTGCAGCCCTGGCCCGGAGGCATGGATGGGCAGCTGTGCCATCCCTGCCTTCCCCTTCACACAGATAGACATTTACTGCTTGCCAGCCTCTCCCAGCCTGTGTTAACCTGCTGCAGCCCTGACTTCACACCTTTCTTACCTTCAGTTCCCTCTGAGGTTGTGTAGGTGAAGTGTCTTTGTGTTCTTGTGTTTCTCCATGTATGGTGATGAGAGCAGAGTGCCCATACTAACTACACAAAGTACATTCTGCGTAATTCATCAAGTACCAGAGCTGAAATCTCAGGTAAGTTCTCTGCTGTTTCTATACAGAAACCAGTAATAGTAGAAACAAGATTTATTTTTCATCTGAGATTTGGATGGGATGCATTCCAATCCGGTATGGGCTGTGTTGGTTTCTATTCAAGATCCTTTACTGTGCTGACCTTGATGTAAGCTCATTTTCCTTTAGCTATGCACACCATCCAGACACAGTTATGATGTGAAATCAATGATTATTTGCCTTTCTTAGTGACCATGCTTCCAGATATCAGCAGTCTTATTATCTTTTAAATATACATTCCCAGGTATTGAGTTATAATACAATAAAACAAAATAATAACTAATAATCTGTATATCTTGCTTGCAATACAGAGCTATAATAGCCTGTCTGACATTTTTTAGAGACAATGTTTACCTTTATCACTGGTAAGTGCCTCCTGAGACTCATTATTCATGTAATTCCCATTAAGAGGCAGTAGTAAAACAACCTGTTGTCTTGCAACTCTTGTTGTTAAGTACATTATGT
The DNA here is from genome assembly GCA_013396655.1 of Campylorhamphus procurvoides. Lineage (NCBI taxonomy): Eukaryota > Metazoa > Chordata > Aves > Passeriformes > Dendrocolaptidae > Campylorhamphus > Campylorhamphus procurvoides. The sequence goes on from WBMV01003419.1 coordinate 148,205, forward strand.
TTAGTAATAAATATGTCAGCTTGTGCTATACCAGAGAATTATTATTTCTTATCTCTAGACATTTATAAATAACTGAATCATGTTTATTTATAGACTTCTTTCCTTGCAGTAGCCTGATAAAACTGCTTTTCTTTAGGTACATGGACATATTTACTGACACTTGCATATTCCTTTAGAACCCAAGGTTGTAAAAAGAAATAATATTCTTGGGGTTTGTGTCTTTTACTTTGCAATTGACCAAGGGTGATAATTAGGGGGAAAAAGTTGCATTGAAGACCAAGTTATATCAATTTAGAAAAATGTGGCAAAAAAATACGTCAGAGAATTAAGTTACTTTGGAACATCTAGTTGCTATTCCCACCACCACCACTAAGGCCTGATATAGGAACATGATAATTAACTTGTGTCTCTAATTTGTCTGATCAGTGGCTCCATGCAGATCTACAAAACCCCTCAATATAAATTTCAAGCTGTTATATAATCAGGAAAATGGTCTGCAGCAATACGAATGTATCCTGGGATTCTTTGTCTCTTACGAAGCCTTGAAAGCCGTGTTTTTGTGGCTTGACACTTAAGTATTCATGGCACTGTTCATATGGCTATAAGAGGAAGATTTTTAACCTCATGATCTGGTAGAATTCAGGCTCAGCAAACTTTGTTGGCAGAATGTGCTGCACAATCTAATGATGCTTTTCTTTTTTTAGCATCACGTCTTTCCTCTCAAACTTGAATTCAAAAAAAAACCCCACAAACCGTATGCAAACTTTTAAAAAATCCCAGAAGGAACAAACTACTGGGCAGGGTCAGAGCAGAGGGGAAGGAGTGCCCAGAGGCTGGGCAGGGCAGCCCCAGCTGGGGAGCAGGTTCCTCAGCAGGGGCTCTGGTCCCTCTCTTGATGAGCCTTGGATGAGTCCTGTTTTTTAGCATCATCGGTATGCTTTTAAATGTCATTCTGTACATGGATAGAAATGGTGAGGTTTTTGAAAGCATCATCCACCTATCTAATTCTGCTCCTATCCACCTGAAAGGGTTTCTCTTGCTTTATTAACTCATTTGCCTGGAGCAGATCAGTTCTGTCTGGAGATTGGATGAAAGCATTTTAAAATAAATTTTCTGGTTTACTAGTGCTTTATATTATCCATAATGACCTTTCTCTTCTGTCTCAGTAGTCTTCAAATTAATTTCAATTTTTAAACTTTTTGGGAGTTGCAAGTCAAAAATCTGTCTATTCAGAAACTGTTAAATGGAAGCAGACATTTTTTGCCCTGCCACCTTAGCTAGAAAAAAAGCCTGCTTATGGTCAGAGACGAACATAAGCACTGATATTCAGGGATTCGGGGAGCAAAACACAGCTCTGGTGTGTTCTTAGAAAGCTGTGAGTGAAGTTGTGGCTGATATCCTCTGGAAGCACAAAAATATTCCCTTTCTCTGGAATCACTGTCTTTTGAGGGATGAGATGACATGGGTGTAAGAGAAATTACTTGCAGGTGTGAAAATTCTGGCTTTGCAGCCATTAAACATTGTATCAGGACAGGTAATACCCTCCTAGTTCACACTGTGTCTTTTTAAACAGTTGGAATGGGATGTGTTGCTCTAGTTCATTAATGTTTTATTTGCCTTCCACAGGCAAAGTAGGAGAGGATAATCAGGAACAAGCTGCTGAAGGCCCTAATGACCCAGAGCCCCATTTTACTTGGGTTAAATTAGCCCAGTCCCTACAAAACCGGAGCTGGAGAGGCAAGGTAGGGATGTGCGCATAAATGGAAACAAAACCTTATCAAGCCCTCAAAATTTTTACATTAATCTGCATATTTTTTTGTTGTGCTCATGAGGCTTAGCTGAGTATTATGTGTAGTTCCAAAAGTACTTCCCATGGCCATATTAAAGCTGATGTTTGTTGTGAGACTCCCACAGTTATTCCCTGAGAAATGTACCATTCCATTTGAGAATGGTGTCACTCACCTCTTCATGCCTCTGTTAGCTCCTCACACAGGAAAAACATGAAAACAGAAGTAGAATGTCACATGGTTTAGTACAAGAAAAAAGAAATCATGGCAAAACCCTGTCCAAAATTACTCCTGAATTATTAAAATTGACAGTTTAATCAAGAAAAAGGGATGGTCTCTTAATTGACTTCATTATGATTAATTGAAAAATGTTATTTTTCTTTATTAAACTTATATCCCTACAGCAGGTCCTAATAATTGGCAGAGGTTTTTACTGTGACCTCTATTGGCTTTTCCTCTGATTCAAAAGGCTTATTAATTTAAAAGGTTCTTGGCTGAAATCCATTTTGCTTCTTTTATAAGACATTTCATAAAAAAGTAATTTAAGAGAAAAATCTTTCTCTTGTAGCTGTACTAAGTTTTATATTTGCTTTTAGATGACCATAAAAGATTTTCTTCTGTTTAATTTGTTTCTGGAAATTTTCATATCCTTGCTGTAAAGTTGTTGCATTAATAAATATCACTACAATGGAGAGCAATCCTAGAGGCTTGCAAAGCACTCCTTAGAAGTGTGGCTCTGCTGCTACAGGCAATAATGGAATAGGACCTTCAAATATGTGGGGATTTTGAGTCGTTTGCATTAATCCCACAGCAGCTAAATGACGTTTTTTTCCTATGAGGCCCTGTAGTCATCTAGCACTGGGCAGATGGTCCATACATGGAAAATTCATATGTGACAGAGGTAGTGTGTGCAGCGCCAGCAACAGCAAATCACTGCTACACTAATTTAACATCTTCAGGGCTCGTTCAGACCCTTAGGCTTGTACCACTCGAGGCTAATCAAATACTGCATATATGAGGACCCTTGAAAAGCAATTGATTGTATCTGTTTGCATTCAAATGTCCTTGGCTGGAAAAAGAGTTCAGCACATACATCTTTCCTCCCCTGGCAGCACATTGAGAAAAGTTGTGCCCTTTGTTGGCTGCTGCGTCTCTGCAGGTTTTTGAGGAGCAATGTCTCTCATCTTTGGGTGACATACATGGAACAGCTGTGCTGCAGGTGCAAAATCTGCTCAGAGCATCCTCAAATGGCGCAAAGCAATTTAATCAAGGAAGTTTATCAGCAGCTGTGAAGTCATCCTGCCTGTTTGGACGGGCCTACAGACAGAGAGAACAAGCCTATAGAAACTTGTCGTTTCAAGGCTTTTCCCTCCCTTATTGTATTTGACGCAGTTTGGAATCAGATGTAACATGACAGCAACAGCTTGACAAGCTGATAACACACTCTACTTGCAACATTCATGTGCTAAGACTGCAAACACGTTTTTATTTAAGCTATGTCATATTTATGCATAGCCCAAGGACTTTTTTTCCTGTGGATCAGCTATAGCAAGGCTGAAGAGAGTGAGTGTTTTTATCCTTTTAAGGATGACTGGCTTTTTTACAGCCTTTAAGAAAAAGTTTGACTTTCTATGGTCACTAATTTATTTGGACAGTCATTCAGATACAAAGCACAGGCTGAAAGAGTTTATTACTTGCTCCCTGAAGCATGTGTGTCCCATTTTCTAGCCATTAGGGTGTTTCATAAGCTGTTATTATTTACCATATTGGTGGAAAGTAGAAGGATATAAAGAAAATCAGGATTTTTCTCAGGTCTTAAGAGTCCAAGAGACAGAATTTCATTAAAAAGTCATTTGTGGTGTAAAGAAGATTCTTTGCCATTAAGAAGGTCATGAAGTAGCTTCTAGAGATGATCCAAATAAAAATAAAGGAGCTTCTACTGATGTACTATCAGAACAAAGACAGAACTCCCGTGTCAGGATGTCATGCTGGACTGACTGGTGGCTGTGAATCTGCCATCTGATGAGGCTGTTCTTCCATACTGGGCAGCTGAATCATGCTGTTTTGCTCTGAGTCAAATCCTGTCACATCCAGACATTTTCACTCATTTTACTTAAGTGAAATTCTACTTAAAAATGTCTGAGCACTGCAGAAGAAAATGTGAGAATCCCCATGTGTGTTCTGCATCTGGCATGAGAACACAGGAGGTGGGTGTTCAAATGGTGTCACTTGACACTTTTTTTACCAAACTCCTCCAGAAAAGCCTCTGTGAGTTTTCACAGGGATTCAGCTCCATGGAGTTAGTGGTAGGAGGCAAGGAACAGGAATTCAGACTGCATTATTCTCATTCAAAATAGAGGAAAGCATCATAAGTTAATAGAATCTGAGTGCTTCCAATCTTTCCTTCCATTTTGAAGAATCCTTCTGTAGGACTCATATTTAAGAGCACTATGAACATTGTTATATACCAATACACAATTATATCAGCTTTTTGGATCCTCTAAAGCTGTATATCTGCAATTGCTTGTCTCTCCCTATATAAATGTACAAGCCTTGCTTTCTAGGATCTTTTCCAAAAAAATTTGAGGGCTGAACGCACTGGAATGATTGTTCCTCTCTCTGTGTTTTTCTGTATGAGAAAGAACAAAGAATTGAGAATTAACATTATATATATATATGCTTGTTTGAAGATTATCCCTCCCATTTCATGAGTGAAATATTATTTTATACAGCCAGAAGTTCTTTTCTAAGAGCCTTCCTTGGGTGCATTATTTAAACAGTTAAACCTCTAACATAAATACCCTCATTTTTACTCTCAAATTCTGGTTAAGATGCCATTTTACTTGGGAGACAATGCATTGTATTTTGTTCCTACTTTATGTCATATTTAATGTTGTGGTACAAAACCTTAGCAATTGTTCATCTGATTCAATTAATTGCTTTACTGGATATACATTGTACAGGCTGAACCATTTTTTCTGAATGTCAAATCAGATTTGGGAAACACTCCTGTTATATTTGTCCCTGGAAAATACTGGACAGAAAAATCACATCTGTTACAACTGCATTCATTACCAAATCCATAGAACCTAAGTTTTTGAATGAATAGCAGTTAATCAGGCAATGCATCATAAAAAGCAGTAACTAAAGAAAACCAAAGTAAAACATTCAGCTTCATTATTGAACATTTTTAGCTTTATTATTATAATAGAATTACAGTCTGACATAAAATAAAGAGCTTTTGCTAAACTCTGTAGAGCAATACATGCTTCTGCCATGAACAACCTCTATTAGATTTAGGTTTTATTGCCACATCACTGCACTGAGGTGCAATAAACATTCAATGTCATCTTTTTAAAATTATCTTAGGAGTAAACAGAAACTGTCCTCTATAAGAGTGTATCATTATTTTCAAGGAAGACTTACTATTATTACATGGTTTAGCAAAGCATTGTAAAAAAGCTACATAGAGAATACCTTGTCTTTGATAAACTGTGCGGTCAAGTTTATACAGTATAATACTATTGGCATAGACTAACTAAGAGGTGATATAATGCAATCATTGCATAGCAAAAAGCAGACTAGTTAAGTAATATTCACATCTAATGTGCAAAATGCAGACCAAAAGGTAGCTATGAATTGCTAGAAAGATAAAATGCCCTAAATGGACACACTAGTTTAACGCCAAAAATAACAAGATAAACAAGTACACGGAAGTTAAAGAGCCATAGTTTATTTTTTTCTATACATATATCTACACATGATACCAGAGATGAAACATCCCCTTTTAATAAGCTCCAATCAGATAACTTATCAGGTTTAGACAGGACTAAATGTTAGACAATGAAGCATTATTAAAAAAAAATCTTCTCTAAATAGAACATTAACTATTTCCTTTTGTAGATAGAGAATGTCAGCTTGTTGATTTATTGGAAAGAGTTTAGAAAACACTGCCTGTGAAAACTGACTGTCAACAGCTGTTTCTCTAGAGGCTCATGTAGCACTGTTTCAAAACCCATTCAATATCATATATTACATTTTCTTAATTGATGCTTGCAAATATCCATCATTCTTCCCATCTCTTTGAAAAATCTTTATCTGAAATTTGATTTCTAGGAACCAGCAGTAATGATTCTGACTAGAATTGTTTTAAAGGGAGCACAATACCTGCAAAATGGACATCTTGTATTTGAAGCCCTTACATATTGTTCCTACAAATATATTGCTACAGTAAAAATGAAATGTAGTAAGTTTACTCAATAAAATCTATTTTCCTGTACATTCTTTTATGTATGTTTTCTTTGTATTTAATGCTACATATATTACATAGCTTATTGTAACAGTTATGTTTCAGCAAATATAGCAATAATATACAGATGAACTTCAGTCTTAACAAATATTTCACCATTTTTACCTACCAAGTATAATCCCATACTTTAGTGTTTATGCATGACCTGAGCAGACCAGTCATTAATCTAATAGTATACATTGGATGACATTGTCAGATTGCAAGCTACTGTACACCTAACCACTTTACAAATGGAAATAATTCCAAGCACTTTCTGCTTATTTATATTTTTAGAATTTCCAGTACCACTTATTTATTTTTTCCTTCAATTCAGGCTCTAAATATGTTTTGTTGAGCATTTAACAACATATTAAGAGCTAAGAGGTGAATCCTACACAATGTTTTAAGAACACAACTTTAAAAAAGTAAAAAAATGTACAATCTCATGCTGAATATTTACAGATATTATTTAAATACTATATTTTATCTTTCTGCTATTCATAAATCTCAGTCTAAAGCTTCTTTTAATGTATCATTTTATAAAAGAATACATTCAACATATCTAGAGCTTGCAAAAATTGTTGTTTTGTTGTTTGGTTTGTTTTTTAACTCTAAAATATAGCGATGAGTAAAAGCAATCTTTAAAGTATCCAAGAATTGTTTGGATTCCACAGGTGATAAAAGGAACTTGGATCTGCACTTGGTTGTACAACTGACTTTAAATCTAATCTAGTGACAACTTAATGCTTGGATCAAGACTGCAGTAAGAGAGCAGATTAAAGCATTTGTTACCATTAGATCTTGTGTGCTATACAGTGACAAACTGTAACTAGAGTGAGTAGATTTCCTTTCTCATTAAAGACCATTTAACATTATAAATCAGGTAGTTTGCAACATAGAAGAGAAAAGGGATTAGGAAAATAACATATCTTATGGGATTCAGCAAATGGAAAGCTTTAAATGGTACAGTCTAGTATGTGCATCAGGAATGTCATAAAGAATATTTCCCCCCTCCCTACAATCCTCTGAATAAAAATATCTTTTCCCCATACATATACAATGCCTTTTGGGGACATTCAGTACTAAACTGGCTACAAATGGTTTCTTTCCACCTCCCACTCCCATTAAACTACAATTCCTTCTTTTCCATTTTCAGAATCACTTTTCCAAAGTATTTAGTTTATATTGTTCCCTCTCTCTCTCACACAGGTTTTTTAAATAGACAGATATATTTTACCTTTTGCTAAATAAAGAAACCTTTATTTTCTTTAAGACAGAGGCAATGAAGCGAATGGGAATTACTGTATGTGAAAAAGAGAAGCAATTCCCATAGCAAAGACAAAACAGAACTACAGGAATAAATGAGGTTATTGATGTGGAGTTTGAACTTTCAGCTGTGGCTCGCGGTTTAAATAGGTAGCCCAGTAGACCAAGTTAAAGATTCCAAAAAGCAATGGGAAGGCTATTCTTGATAGTCGGTCAATTTTACTGACGCTGTTAAAAGTTTTCTTGGGTTCTGCAGGTTTTGTTTCTGTCTTAACTTCTTTGGGCTCAATCGTTGCACTTTTAGCAATGGTTGCCAGCCCAGGGTCCCTTGCAATATTAGGAGTGTAGCTCGTAGCTGCAGCTGTGTATGTGTTGTTTTTCTTAATGAGAGGATCCTTCACTTTCTTTGGCTGAAGAAAGAAGAAAGTGTTTTATTCTCACTATCTTCTCAACAGATACAATTCTGGAAAAGCACTATAACATTTTGCAATTAATTGAATTCATGCCACAAAGTGTAATAAGCCATAAGAGATAAGTTAGTTCCACATACATGACTCATGTAAAATATTTAGATGACAGCAAAGACAAAATCATTTATGTTCCGTGTATTAGTTAAACCAAATTAGATGATGGATAAACTTTAATGAGAACTGATAGCTAGACTCACTGACAAAATTACCTTCAATGGTAATCAGCAGTGACAAACCACTTATAGTTCAATATTCCCCTAATCCACTGTGCTTCTTGACCAGGACAAAACTTTACGAAACACTGAAATTCTTAACGTAGCTTTCCAATATTAAGACAAATAATGTGATATGATGCGTTCTGACACAATTCATACACTAAAATGCACAGTAAATTATCATCTAACCATGCACTAAAAGAGTGGATTATTTAATAAAATGCAAAGCTGCCAGTATTCTAGTCACTTACGATTTACACCAAGAGCACATGCATTATGGATTAGGAATTTCATATTCTTGGTTGAATGTTACAGTTGGATCATAATGGCTGAAATGTCATTCCATATACAAGGACTTAAATATCTGTATGATTTTTGCATCCACCTACTTATATTGCTAGAGCAAGAATGTATTTTTCCCTGGGTCCTTATGTTTTCTAGTATTCTACGTCTGAGATCTAGTTATAGGAAAAAAATTCAATTGGGACATCTGGGATACCAGTTGGAATTCAGCTGTTCCAGGTGCAAACAGACCAAACCCTACGTCCAGTGACTGCCCAAGGAGAAACATAGAAGAGAGATGCAATGGGTCATTGAGAAGGTGCAAACAAATGCACCCCTTGGCTCCAGTTTCCTCCAATTAGGAGAAAAAAGAGAACCAACCTGATAACAAAAAAACATCCCCAGAGCTTAGAGAATTTTAAGGCAGTATTTGCCACAGAAAGAATAGGCAAATGTTATCCATTTTATCCTCTTGGAAGGAGGGAATAAATTCAGTTAGAAAATATCAGCAGAATGTGGTTTATTATGTCATTTCACAAGACAGCAAATAGAATTCTCTGTTTTCAAGGAGCAGCTGTCCCATGAAGGAGGATCCCGGCAGTGGAGTTTTGATAAAATATTGTTTTTCAAGAGGTGACTGTTTCAGGGAGCAGACAGTCTCCTGTGAGACACTGGGGAACATGAAGGGAAGCTGCAAAAGAATCAGGGCAAGTGGGGAGAGGCCGGTGAAAGCACGTCTTGGAGCCCTGCCTGGAAAGGAGATGAAGGCTCAAATGTTAAATTTCTGCTTCTCAGTACGGAAAGGGATTCACCTAATGATTCTGATGTAGGGTTTCCTTGGTTGATGGCAATAAAATTCTTAGCTTGAGGCTAAGGAAAAGCTTCATATTTCCTTAGAATATTTCTGTTGAAGAGAAGGAGCAAACAGAAAAAAACTACTCAGAGAAGGAAAAAAGCAATGTCCGAAATCTTTTTTTTGTGTAGTTGTCTGTCCATTTTTTCCCCCCTGAGTAGGGAGGCTGCTATCAGGCTTGCTGACCACCCAGCCAGTGAAAGCTGTTTGCTTCTCACTTGGGTACTCTGTTGAGCAGCAATAAATCCAGCAGGCAAAGAGCCGCTTCACAGGAGCCTCAAAGGAAACCCTTTCTGTAGATTTCAATGTCACGAGAAATCTGATCCACAGAAAACCCTGACACCAGTCTGGGTCTTAATATTTCATGTCAAATTCAACTTCATGAAAAAGCAATATGCCAGCTAATTGGAGCTCTAAATTTGATGAAGCTGTGCTGCTCCATTCCCCAGGATCCTGCCTTGCCCACCTTTCCTTAGGGGCTGCAGACAAGGCACACCACCAGGCACCAGGATGTTTCTGCTGACTTAAAGCAAACACATAAACCCCCTTACCTGGTGAGAAATGCAAAGCCACAAATCTTCCAATATTTTAAACACTGTTTACTGGTGTGGGTTTTTTTGAAAATGTAATTTGCTTTGAAACAAATGAAATGACTGATTATAGTAACTCTGTTACAGGGCAGCATAGCTTAGCAATGCAATATTTAATATTTAAAGATTAAGTTCTATTAATACAGTTAATTTTTTTATAATGAATATCATGAAGACAGGAGAATAAAGAACGAAAAAATTGTTTTCAATGAAAGTCAATAATTTCATCAATAACTTTCATCAATATTTCATCAATAACTGAAAACACAATATTCGCCAGCAGCTGTGTAGCTCATCACTGTTTGTTTTGTTACTTCACTCATTTGTTCTACAATATTTTTGTATTAGGTGACATTGTATAAATGTCCTAACATAAGTTCTGGTTTTTTTGACTGACTTATGCAACTAAAATAGCCAATAAATATATATACATGTATAGGCATATACTCCTGAATTAAAAATTTATCTTTGCAAACTGATATCTTATATCAGAGACTTATATCTGCTCCTCCAAATATTTATTCTGCTGAATCTCTAGTTTGTGAATATTCAGCATAGCCACTTAAGCAAGCTAAAACCAAACAACCAAATGAGCTTACTCACAGAAGCAGCTGACACAGTAACACACAGGAATTGGGAAACTTCTCTTTGATTCCCTAAATGTCCTCAGAACAATTTCTTGATGTGGTTTACAGAGCAGGTCTGATCCCAGACCAAAGGAATGAGTCTTAGATGTGTCTCTAGTGCTTTCAGGGAGGTAGGGAATCAGGATTGCACACTCCAACACAGCTGTCAATGCCTCCCCCTAAACAAATCAATTTTTCCTATAGACCATGAAAGGAAGAAAAAATCCCTGTCGTGATTTATTTGGTTGTGATGACAGAGCAGCCCTCTTGAAGTTCATGTTTGGGAGTACTAACTATACCTTGGGACTTGTCAAATACTACAGCCGCAGAATTTTTTCCCTACATTTATACTGAGGCATCCAGATTTTCTCTTGTTCAAACAGAAAAAATAATTGCCTCCCCTTAAAATAACACACATTAATCTTTTTTTTTTTTTCTGCTCAGTTGCACAAGTCGAAACCTCAGTAGAACGTTTTGTTATTAACAGCACTAAGTATCATCCAGTATGTCAGAAGGAGTATTTAGGTGCTCAATGTCTATGTAATTCTTGTATAGAAATGCTGTGTGTGAACAGAGGAGGAAACTCTTTTGGAGCAATTGCCTACTGTTCTACATAATAAGAATTTCCAATGGCCTAAACTCCTTCCCCTACAGTGCCCAAGCGCAGCACAGTGTAAGCTGTTGGGATGGGTGTTAAGTGGTGGTACCTTTTCAGGGACGACACTTTTGCCATCCCAGGCGTAGCCCCTCTTTGTGAAGTAATTCACGGTTGCAAACTCGATGAGTGCAGAGAACACAAAGGCGTAACACACAGCGATGAACCAGTCCATGGCAGTGGCATAGGCCACCTTGGGCAGTGAGTTCCTGGCGCTGATGCTCAGAGTGGTCATTGTCAGCACAGTTGTCACTCCTACAAAGCAAACAATTTCAATGTCTTTAGACCAGCAGCTGTATTTCATCCTTCATTTCCCTGCATTCTTATAAACCTCCCCCCCTGGGTTCAGTTGCTAATAGAGGATATCAAGATTGCAAGTTCTGTGGAAGGTGTAGGACCTTCAAAACATTTTTTATACCTTTATTCTTTGACATTGTTGTGATAGAATAATATTTTTAAAGTTGGAATCGAAATATCATGAGTTGTGAACTGGATGCTACTTTATGCTTCCTGGTATTCACAGAATCATAGTCACTGTTCTTTACTCATGCCCTGCAAATTGTCCTACAGATATAATAATTTAACAGCTGTAGTTCTTTCTTGCAATAGTTCCAGGACACTTAGAAAACTAAAAAATTTATTGATTGATTCAGAATATTTAGGATATGCTCCTTCAAAGGTATACTCAAGGGCACTAAGGTTTATGTGTTATTACATTTACTTGAATTGTTGGTTTTACAGATTTCTGCCCCTTTATTCACTGATGCCCTGAAAACAGCAAAGATTTTATGTAGGAACAATGACAAGGTCATTTGCATTTCTGATATCAGAGCTTCTCACTGATGAACTTTCCCCCTTACCTGAGAGGCAACCAGGACTGTACTGAACTCACTCTGCCTGCAGCTGCTTGAAAAATGAATCTCCAAATGCACACCAGGCATTTACATCAAATCCCATGTCCACAAGTTTCCTTGACAGCTGCACTGTCATGTATTGAATATGTCTGCTGAGTTCATCTTCACTACACTGACTGTTAGGGAAAATGAGCAGTGGCTAAAATAGGCCAAGTAATGAGCAATGAATTTACAGGGGAGTGCAAAGAGCTTGAATTATTAGTGCCTAATGAGGAAGCACTTTCTTTTCCCTGAGAGACAACCTAATCTTGTCTTTGGCTCATTACTAGTGAGCTTATGTTTCTCTTAAATAGTAGGAAAACAGGAATCATAACTTTTATTATCTACAGTACTAAGTGGACTAAAAGATGAAAGTTCTGCTTCTGTATGTATATGCCTCAATGCAAAATGTTCTGAAAGTTTGTTTCACTGCCATTACGAAATGAAAAAGCTATGTGGATACGTAATGATGGAGTAAATACAAGACTATTTACTAAATAACTGTCTTCTAAAAGGAAAACAGAAATGTGTGGGTTCTCGAGCCTGTGAAGACTGCAGCTTGAACACTGCAGTATTATTCACTGAGACTGGAAATTCTGTTCTCCATCTAGTGACAATGAAGTATAGCATTTCAAACTGAGGATAGACAGTTCTTTTTAAATGGCATGTGCAAAAAAAGGTAAAACCATTACAATTTCAATAGCTTTGATTATAGAGGCCCATGAAAGTCCCTACTAGAGCAATTCCCAGTGAAGATGATGCTAAAAATTCAGGACTAATTTTAGCTGCTGATCTAAACAGTATTGTTTAAACCAAATTTAATATTCTGTGGTCTAAACCATTGTTCTGTAGATGCACACCTGTATATTAACAGAAAGCCTCTGCTTGATTGAGGAGGTCTAAGGCTATGCAAGTTGTGATTGATTTCCAGAGGCACTGGGAAGCTAAAGCACAACTGTCAATAAAGAGTCAATAAAGGTCAATAAAAATAGCTGCTGTTCCACAAGAGTTTCAGAGGCTGCGATTCCCAACAGTGAGTCTCTGGCTTTGCTATGCCCAGCCTAAACAAGTAAACTCTCTTTGGCAAAACCCAAAGCATCCTGCCCTGCAGTGCCCTGAGGGAGAGAGGGAAACAAGTGTAAAAGCCAGTTTTACAGGCTGTGTGTTCTTCCACCTCCTTCTGCCAAAGGTGTTCAGCTCTCCCATCTGAATGTCACCAAAAAGATTAGGTCACAGAGCTGGAATCTCAGGTTCTTGTTTTACTAAATGAAGAGTTGTTATATCTGTTTGGTTTTTTGTTTTTATTTTTAGTATGTACTTGACATGGATTAATTTTTCCAACGAATATGCAAGTTGTTTGCTTCTAATTTTAAGATAAGCATTTGTAAGCAGTGGTTAAACTCTAGGGACCAGCTGTATACACTGAGAGTCCTTTAGATTGCTTTCTCACTGTGGTTGTTGAGTGCATCTATTCACCACTGCAAAATAAATTTTGTAGATCTCAAGAGGAAGCCTTTAGCAGCACCCTGCAAAAGGGATTAACGAGAAAACATTTAAGATAAGAATTTTCAAAGGGCCTAAGGATGTCAAATCACCAATAGCCATTGATAAAGCCTTTCTGATAATCCCGCCATGAATGTCATTGCTACTGGCAGAAATGTTTTATTCATAATCTGATTGGTTTGGAAAATTCAAGCATTTTCAGGTCTCTTTTAGAATCAGTTTAAAAGCTCTTGATGTACATCTTCACAATGAAACATCTTAACTCTTGTGTACTGCACTTTGTCCAAGCTTATGCTCTTCTCCAATATCATATTACACATAACTAGTTCTACTATAAAACTTCTTAAACATATTTGCCTCATGATTGCCAGGCAGTTTATAGGTCTTGCTTACCAAATACAGTTCTCGCTGGGACAGATTCTCTGTTAAGCCAGAAGGACACCTGTGACAGAATCACTGTCATGATGCATGGCAGGTAAGTCTGGATGACAAAATAACCAATCTTCCTCTTCAAATGAAAATGTGTAGTCATAACAACATATTCTCCTAAAACCAAGAAAAACAGGAACATTAAAGATTTTATAAATATACAAATGAGAGGGCTTTATAGGAAGCAATTTTTCACTATATTCACCCCTTTTATAAAAAAAAGCCCTCAGATCAAACTGGGTCAGCTCTGAAGAAAACATTTAGTAAACCTGGTTCTGAAGTTCCACTAAACTAGACAGTTCTGGGAAATGCTAATTAAATTTACATCTCTTCACCTCTGCTAAGTGGTGAATGAATGTGCATTAACTGGTGGCTGTTCAGAGCTCCTGTGAGAGGTCTTGTTTCATTAGAAGATGGAAAGCCACCACAGTAAACCCATGTAAACATCTAAAGACTAAATCAAGACAGGCTCCCAAAAGGGTTTCAGTCGGGCCAGGCTTAAGATGTAATTGTTGATGCAATTGTGTCTGCACTACTACTTTCAGTGCTTTATGTGCTCTGAAGATGAAATATCCCTGTTCCGCTAATTTAGTACTTTAGTAAATGTACTCTCTCCTTCAGTAAATTATTCTCTCCTGAGGTAAATGACTAATGCAAGAATAACGCAGAATATTTTCATTACACTAATGTTTTGGGAGCTACAAAAATATATGAGCTGGGTATTCTAATTGCGATGGAAAGGAGCTGTATTTATATACATATATATGGATATATTTTATCAATACATTTAATAATATCAACGAAAGACTAGATATATTTAATATTGTAATATATTAATGCATGTCATTCTATGAACCTTTCTTGCCAGAGCAGAGCAAAAACTGCTCATTTTCATATAATTTTTTTCATCACTGAAAATGGATTTTGAAACACCATATATTCTCAAAAAGTTGAAAAACCTATTGTGTTTTTCTTTTTTTTTAGTAGATTGAGTCTTCTTGTGTAATAAACATTATCTTGGAAACAAAACAAGAAGACATGTAACTGAATGGAATCTTCTGTCTAGATTAGAGATGACATGAAATTACTGTAGTTCTATTTTAAAATGTAGGCAGCTGGAAAGAGAAAGCTGTTCGTGGACAGGAAGGGTTTAAACTGGATTGGAAAATTGAACTGTTTGTAGACACTGACTGCTTGTACACTGAACACGTCACATGCCCATTGCTTTAATGCAGGGCCTAGAAGAACGTTCATTTAAATAATCTGGCTCAACATACAACCCCAGGGAAAGCTTATTTATAAGATGTGACAATACTCCTTTTTCAATATAAAGCACAGTAGCAAAGGTGGTAAAGAAAATAAATTTTAAATTGAGAGATAAAGCAAAGCATATACAAGGAATTTTTTTTTTCAAGTAGTATGGTGGGCATTATTACTTGAATTTCACTCTCGTATCTTTAACTTTCACTGAAACAACCTTCTTCTCCTCTGCACCTGAGATTATGATCTTAGGAAGGGTGCCAGTCTTGGCTAAGAGAGCCAATAATTTAATTTTATCTACTAAAATATGACATGGGAAGCTATTTTAATGCAATCAGATATAGAACACGCACAACAGTATGTCAGAATTAATTCAGTGATTGTAGATGGCAAGCTAAGAATACAGAGTGAACACACCACTGTACTCTGGAGCTTTATTTAGCTGCTTAAATTATCAAAGTATTTTTAACCTCTGGAAAATGAGAACGAAATCCAAAGCAGAACGGCAATTATAAAGCCAGGGATTACTCTCATCTGTTAAGCACTGCAGCAGGTCGGAGCTAGAAGGCAGCTAAAAGTAATGCCACAAAGAGTGAATGACTGAAGCAGAGGCCTTACCGTTCAGCTACGAGGCAAAACCATCCTCCTAAGTCTCCAAAGTACAAATGGACTGCAGCCAGTCATCAGAAGACAGTAGATCTTTGATGAGATTGATTGTAATTGAAAGTATGGCCACATTCATGACAGCTGCTGATCACTCTCTAATTTTCCAGCAATTTCTCTGTTATTCTGCTTTGAAAGCATTGTAATACAGCCATAAAATTCCCAACAAGCTAAAGTTTCCAATAGCTCTGGAGCACATTTTGCCAGTATTCGCAGTGTCTGATTGCTGGGCTTTCACAAGTTGTAGTTTATGTGTCTTAATATTCTCTTATCTTTTCCTATCCAAGGGAGTTGGAAAGAAAGGTATTTCTTTTTAGCTTCATTGTAATTCCCAAAGTCTTCTACAAATAACTGTGTTGTGCAGATAAATCTCCTTATCATTTTATTTATTCCATGCAGTTTAAACCAGTTTACATGTATTATACAATATGAAACATAAAGGTTGTCACACGAGTCCTGCATCTATATTAACTTTGTGTTTTGAATATGTCCACATTTGAGTATTTGCAGAGCTCTTAAAGAGTTTGTGCCTGTGCTCAGTACTTCTGTAGCTGCAGTTTTTAAACAGCTCTTAATTCTACAATATGCTGCAATAATTGAGTCAAATGTGCAAAGTGGTATAAACGAACCTATGTCCAGAGAAGATGACAGCTGATAACTCAGTAAAGTTACATTAAACCTTTTATTCCGTGTTCTGTAAGCCATTTCTAATAAACCAAATTTATCAGGCGAACAAATAAAATTACTGTGCATTATATCAGGCAAAAGGTTTGAGGTGGGGACTGAGTTCTAGCTATCACAATACTTTTTCTGTCACTGTAGGTTGATAAGTGAAGCTTTCCTTGTCATCAATTTAAAAAAAAAAGTATTTATCATTTACTACTTATGCCGTGTAACTCAGTAAAACAACTCTGAAGAACAACATCCTCTGAGCAGATCTACAGCTCATCAGAGAAAAACCAGACCACTGTGAGTATAAATCCTGAGGATTTGCAGTGCAAAGCAACGTTTTCAAGGTGACAGAATAATTTCCTTGAAGCATTTGTTAAGGTAATTAAAGAAAGGATCATTTTAAACTCTTTCTGAGTCAATATGAATCAGTAGCTGGAGAGTAACAGAAATTTTACATACAATAATACATGGATGACCCTGCCCAAGCCAAACAGCAGCAGCAATAATTATTATTTCATTTGCTGAATGCAATTTTTAAGCCTGTAGTACCTGCACATTCCATTGTCAGCATAGATGGCTAAACTATACCATAAATAAAAAATTTAGTCTTTCAAGATTCTCATGTCATTAAAAAGATTAGTATTTGTAGTCATCTTCTTCTATAGCCAAAAATAAGGATAGCAGGTAGAGCAGTAGCCAAGGAAGAAATTAAAGAGAAAGAAAAAGGACTTTATGGAGCCATCAAGGCATTTAATAGTTTTGAGAATGTTTAGAATAACTTGGCTACACCCAAATCCTTGAGAAAATAAGTATCTAGAATTCCAGACAACTATAAAGATAATCTTCAAATTGCCCAAAATTACATAGATTCCTTTAATGATCCACAGAATCAGCTGCAAAAGAGCTTAATTTCCTGGCCTAATAAAGGTGCTGAGAACTTTCAAGTGAAGGTTGTCTTCCATTCCTTTTGTTATTTTGTGAGTCATTATTCACAACTTTGAATGTAGGGAGGAATTTCATCATTTTTATTATGTATTCCATATCCTAAAGCAGAGATGATCGGAGAACAAAGACGTGCTGGAAGATTGTGTTGAGACTGCTGCTCACCTACCTCAACAAGGAGAAAAGGAATTATTAACCACTTCTGATCCTCTCCATATTTTTGGGGAGGGCAAAGCATTTTCCTTTCCAAAGCAAGTCAAGAGGAATTTTTCTCCGAGACGTTGAATTTGCAATCAATAAATACCTTTCTTTCACCACTGTATATCCTTAACAGATAGTAGCTAAAGACAATTTTAAGTTTGGTACTAAATGATTCTATAATGGGATTGCTTTTAGTTTTGATAACCAATGCATTTAGTTCTTTGTACTGGTTTTTTAGCATCTGGACAACAGCACTTTCATTTCAGCATATTTTATATATTAACTATACTGTATTTAACTTTATAGATGGGAATGAGAAAGACTTTCTTCAGGCAGAAAAAGCAGGAAGAATTCAAACCTTCCAGATAGCACAGGCTAAACAAAAACTTCTTTGTTTCTTCATGGAAATGCATAAAGAAATTTTACACTTATGTTTCAGTTCTGTTTGAAAACATCTTATCTGCCTTTCTTGACTATTTATGAGGTGCTTCTCACATTAGTAACGAATTACCGTGAACTGTATCTGGTATCTCTATTTCGTTTAGATATGTTCCCAGGCTTGTGAGTCTCTTGCGATTATCCTGCCACTCCTGTAATGCATGGAGCAAGCAGAGAGAGTCCAAAGGGCAGCCCCACAGGTCACTGAAGGATCAGCTTCAGGACAGAAAGAGCAAAGAAATCCTCACAGTTACCCCTCAAATCCTATTGACTTTTCAGTGAAGAACAACTGGGATGATTTACTGGCTCCAGAAAAGTTGATGGCAACATTTCTATCTGTGGCCAAGCCAAGTTTTCTCCATTTCAGATGCCTGAGGAAAGCCTGTGTGCTCTGCAGTGGGAGCAGTGAATCCATGGGAGCAGTTGTGTTGGTACTGTGCCTAAGCAAAATCCTGATTACTGCCATCCTACTTACTTCTTTTATGATTGTATCAACTGAACAGAAGCTTCCCAACAGTAACCTAGAAACCTGTCTGGGAGAAATTTTCTTAGCTTAACAGAACACATGAATATATTTTGGCAAGCTAAATAGAAAAGTCAGACACAAATTACAGTTCACCGAAAGTGACTCACTTTTCCTGAAACGTTCATTGACTTTATCAATAACACATTAGCAAGTTTGGTTTATTCAGACATGAATGTACTTCTCTACAAGTCACAAGGTTGTGTATTCAAAGCAATGCAAGCACTTCTCTTAAAGCAGTGCTGCCCACTGAACAGTCAGTCTGGTCAACAGAGTTCTTGTTCATGCCCAATGCTCAGTTTCTTACTGCATTTAGATCTTCATTCCCCTTCTAAATTATTAGAAAATAAGTTTAAAAAAATAAACACCACAAAGTGGAAAAAACAAAGGGTTTTAGCCAGCTTGAAGATTACAGATATATCATATATAAATGTTAGCTATATTTCTATATCTCATTAATACTTTTGCAGTTAAAAGCTGATGCTAGCATCAAGCTAAATCCTGTTTGGAAGTTTCAGATGGTTTTTAATTTGATGACACAGTTTTTTCTCTCTCTAAATACCTCCTTGAGAAATTAGATACTTGCTTTTAGCAACCTCACTGCCTCCAGGAATATGATCTTTGGGGATTCATATTCTTATACTATTTTCATAGGCTTATATAGTAAGCAGATAATATGATAAGGACATGAGGACTGCTTCTTTATAATGTAAATTACTGGTTTTTCTGGCTAGATCTGACACTGTAGGAAGCTTTTCAATTGTTCAGATATTTTAACCACTAGTTGAAATAGGAAAATAATCCCAGAATGGGGTCATTTTTGAGAGTCATGTTTTCTTAATCTGAAGCTCAGGTATTGCAATTTACCTCTTACTCTTACACTCTGTAATTTTTTCTCCTGCTCTAAATTATGTTTTGGCAGTTAAATATGACCCTTTCCAAAAACATCTTTTCCACAGACCTGTACTGGACTGCACAATTCCAGAGTCCACCGTTTGTCCAAGCAGATCATATTGGTTCAATCGAGAGCCATCTTCAGCCACCACTACTGACCTTGCTGGTTCCCGTGTCCATTCATACACAACCTCTGCTCTGGTATAAGCATCTAATTTAAAAGAAATACATTGCATTTCAGCTTTGCATCTGCTGTTGCCTTATGGCTTTATCAGAACAATGTTTTTGCACAGTAGTTTGAATATTAAATTCTCTTTAATTATATGTGGAAACCCGAAACTAGCTTACTGGAATTTATCATTGGGGAAGAGAACTGATTTTATGGGTCTATCCATGTGATGACTTGCTAAATATCTGCTGTAGGGCTGGATCAAGGTTGGTCCTCAATGGCACGCAACTATTTCCCCTTCTTACATAATTGCTGCCTATACAAATGTACCAGACGCCAAAGTGAGATGTGGAATTCCATGAGCATGCAAGGGCTCCAAACTCTTTTTCTAACTTTTAACTATTGACAAGAAAGATGAGCCCCAGACTTTTCAATTTTTCTTTGTGTACTGTTGTTTGGGCCACCACAAGACAGTAAGTCCTTCTCAGAGTGGCTTCAGTGACCTCTTCACCATGGGCATGGCTCCAGCTCTCCATCTGGTTGCTCCTGCCTCGCTGTCCCTGCTGGAAAACAGGCCTAGCAGACATTTCTGAGGCTGCCTACGCTGCAGTGAGTTTAAACCACTTTTTTTGTTTGTTTGGTTTTTATTTGGCTTTGGTTATTTCTGAGAGACCCTCACACTCAAGTTCACATTTATTTGAGTTTATGCAAAATAAAAACATTCTGAGCTCTCCAAGCCTGAGCAGTCTGGTATGTTACAGAGATAATTCAGTAGCATCTACACGTGCCCTTGAGAGGATCTGTACTGTTATTCATGTTATTTCAAGAATCAAACTACAAATAAATATACTTAATCTTAGTCTCATAGTAAAATTCTGTCATTTTGTGCAATCTGGAGCTTGGCAGCTCTCACTCTGAGCAGTTAGGGTGAGGGCTGGCTGACTACATGGAGGCATCTCGTGTAATTTTTATCCCTAAGTGTATCCAAAGACATGAATGGGACTGAATCAAACATCAAAGCTGCACCCACCAAAGGCAGGTGGAAGCCAGGTGGGACATCTTAGGGCATCCAAAATGACAGTAGAATCCTACCGACAAGACAAGATTTTCCCTTTTGTCAGACTGGCAAGCAGGAAAGGAAAGGGAGGAATGTGATTCACTTGACCTCATTAGTGAGCTAACCATTTTATCAGTGTAAGAGATAACAGCTAGTAATTGAAGAGGTGGTGTTGGATGGAGCGTGCTGGTAAATTAATTGACTGGCATTTGATTCTGCATTATTGAAGCTGATGGGTGCTTTTATCCTCAGACCTCACCTTCCCCTGGCACTGTAACATGTTCTGGAATATGTAAATGCAAATCTACACCTTAATAATTCTGACTTTAAAAATAATGGCCACAGGAATTGCCTTGCTAATTTAGTCACATTAAGAAAGAGTGTCAATAATAAGTATTAATTTTCAAGCATTTGTTCTGGAGTATGAGATTGGATGGAAGAGAGATGCCTGGTTTTCTAAACTGCTGAGAACTACTGGATTGGATTTGAGGGGAGGGAGTGCACTCATTAGTGCTGGAAATGAGCTTGGCTTGCCCTGTACTTGCCAGATGCAGCTTCCACCCTCAGCATCCAATTCATTGCATAAACTCCAGCACAGCCTTTTGCTCCTGTCCCTGCTGGTTTCCAGGCTGGCCGTCGTTTTAAACTGAAAATCAGATGTTTGTGGTAAGAGCTGAGGAGAGCATCTGCCTTTCTGATTTTGTTCTGCCAACATATGGCATTTTGTTGTTCCAGATCTTCTTTAGCATTTGTCACATTGCATTTACTCTGGAATAACCTCTAGCTTAAGCTGCTCTTTGGCAAATTACTTTAGCCTTGGAGCTGGGTCAAATATTTATTGGGTTCTACAGTACGGGCACAGTCCACAGGAGACGTGCAGCTCCTTCAGTGGGAGACTTTTAGGAATCCAGCTCCAACAAGTGGTAAGTGGAGGATGTAAAACAACTCTTAGCCAGTTTAATCCAAAACAAATGGAGCTAGGCAAACACTACCTTGGGGAGCTACTAAGTTTAATATTGTAGTCTTCCCTTAAAGCATGGTTTTTGTCACAATGAATTGCATTTTTTTGGTAATCTTTCCAGTCCATTAACATAATTATAATTAATTGCTTCAGTTGTTGAACAGAAATGTCCCAAATGTATTTGAATATGACTTTCCCTTTCAAAGTGGCAATTAAATATAAGAACTCTTTCTGTCTATAACAGTCCCATTTTCATATCTTCCTTGGGTCCAGCCATTTGTCTTATGGGAAATATTTCTATTTATATCAATAATTAAATATTGAGAGGAATATTTTATACCTTGATAGTTATGACATGTAATCTGTTGAGAAGGAGGGGAGAAGTCCAGCTTTAAGGACTGTTTTGGACAGTGAATTCCTCATGCAGTTTGCAGTAAAACCATGTTACAGAAGGAACTCCTGTCTGTGAGGATCCCAGACTGGAAGCTTGCCTGAATTTAGTAGGTAACTGCAAAGTTTCTCTGAAAACGCCTTGATTTTGTCTCATGGTCCTTTCCAGCCTTTGGAGTTAGTTGTTTTTCTAGGCCCCATTTAGCACATGGTAGGCAGTTAAGTGTTCAAAATCAAAAAAAGTAATGGGAAAAAGCAATAAAAACAGCCTGTAAAACATGACAGACCACAGCTGTACTCTGAGCTTGAAATGTCAGTTATTGCCTCTGACTGGAGTGCAAGTATAGTCTTTCCATCAGAAATATCACTGACTTTTTGGTTCAATTAAGAAAATTAATTTTAGAGGATGAAAAAGAAACCAATTTAGATACAAAAGACATGCAGATACACTTCCATGTCTGTCTGCTATCTTCTTTTTACCTAGTGGTGTGGTTCTGAGCTTGTGTGCAAATCCATGTTGTCTATTCCTTTTCATTAATAATGTCTGCAAATCTTAGTCATTTACTTGAGGCAAAATCCTTAGTAATCTGGAAAGCCATGCACTTTGTGAACCAAGAGTCCACTAATGTTGGACACTGGGCCAGAAAGAGCTCAATGGAGGAAAAGAACGGGAAATATTGTTCCCACTAGGGAGCGTCTGGTGTTTAGGCTGTGGCTCAGTGACGCACAAGTGCAGTGAGAGGTGTCTTACCAAATCTCTAAAATTCAGCCTAGTTCACATTTGGTCAAACACTGCTCACGGTTTAACTTGTCATTAGCAGTTTTTATGTGTGATTGGCCATGCTCCCCCTGCCCAGCTCCAGCTGTTCCCCAGGGACACCTTAATGTGCACCACAAAAGAACTTGGCTCCTGAGAGCACTGCTGATGCCCCTGGGCTCGGGGGTGCCCAGATCTCCTGCCAGGGCACAGGAACCCAGGGCAGCTCTTTGCCCTGTTCTGAGCTGAGTGCCACTTGCCCCGCTCTGCTTCTGGCTCACAGGAGTTCTGGAAAGATGTGTTGGAAGTGCTCTGAGGAAACTTAACATCCCAGGAGTAAACTCTTCCTGTCAGTTGTGCTTCAAGGTTGTATGAGCTTTTTGTTCTGCAAATCTTACCTCTGAGGCTATCAGCTCTTTAAAGACAAAACGTCAGTCCTGTGTCATGGTAAACACAGAGCTATTCAGGCCAAAGTAAATTATCACCCTGTCTGTACCCTGGGAAGAAGGAATCGGGTGTTCCCTCTGTTGCCTTCCGAAACTGATCAAGGCGCTAAGTACCCATTAGCAGTGAAAGGACCCATTTCTGCTAGAAAAAAGTAGCCATGGAGGAAACCATTTGTGCTCTATTACATCTTCCATACATTTTAACGTCCTTGTTTGTGTTGAGCCATGTAGAGTGAATCAGCTCTTCACTTTTGCTTTTAGTTTGTTTGGTTTGTTCTTACTTAAAGAATTGAAGAGGGGACTATATCTAATTTTTAAAAATATTATATTTAATTATCAGGTTGGTTACTATTCAAATTGAAGTTTTGGGGCAAAGTCTCAACTTAGCAAAAGCTTTGTCACTTATTACACTGATATCAATTGCACTACATTTTGCCCAGTAGCCCCTCCAATCTAGGGTTACATATGCTGCAAGTATAGGACTGTTTGGAGATTTCTGAGATTTTTCACTTACAGAAATGTTGCCTGAGTGTAATACAAGTATCTTATGATCCTAGGAAGAATTTTGTTCTAAACATACCAAGACTATGGTAGTGGAAGTGTTTTCACTTAAATCAATTCAGTTACCCATGGTGTGTTATACTTTTCTCTAACATTGGGTTTGGGTCTTAGCAAAATAAAGCAACTATAAGATTAACAACTCTTTCTATTTGACAATATACTTTTCTAGATGTTTAGAACACTGTCATTTTCACTTTTTGTGACTGTCCAGGCATGACATTGTAGGATATTTAAGATACATAAAAGAGGTTCATTATATTAAACATATATATATATATATATATATAAGAATAAAAATACAGCCCTGAGAAAAGTAAAAAATACACAAGATTAAAACTTTGGGGTTTTCTCAGTTGCAAAATACCCTTTTAAAGTGGCCCAAAAAGGGAGAAACCTCAATTTAAAATAAACTTACAGCTTCCAAATTTCAAGGGGCAAGCATGTGCATCCATAGGAAAGTCTTCTAAATGCATTGGACATTCTGCTCTCACAGTCAATCTATAATGAATTAATGAGCAAAAGGACACATTTATTCTAGTTTCACAGAAATAGCAAATAGACTTCTATTAAGACACATAGAATAAGTATAGCATAATATCTGTTATGTGGTTAATTAGTGGTTAGAAGTGGCCTGAACTGTCTGCGTTGGGGTGCTGATGTGCAGACGCTTCAGGGGGACTGGCTTGGCCCTCTGCCCTGCGTCACACATCAGAGACAGGCTCAGGCTTCTCACTAGGCTGAGGATTAAAGTCTATTAGCAACTGAAATTGCTTCCTTGCTACCATCATTAAATTGGCCTGCGCTGGATGCTCAGATATTTGCTGAAATCATTTCATTACTATCAGCTTGAGTGCAAACATGTTTCTCAATAAAAGAGATGAAATAAACTAGAAACAGTCACATACACACACATCAGCAAGGAATGAACAGTAATACTTGAATACAAGGCAGAAGATTGCATTAAGGCACTTGCAAAGGGGAGGAAATAGAAATGGTTATGGTCAAAAAAAGAGACATATATGAACAATGTGCTGCCAAGATAGTGTTCCTGTGGATTAAATCCCTAACAGCCAAGCTTTTAGAAAGGCATGAAAAATTGACTGAGACTTGTGTAACTACCAGCCAAGCAGATTCTGCAATAGCCTAGACAGTCTTGAAAGATGTTGCACAACAAATGAACATCCAAAAAGCCTGGAGACTTTGTTTGCTCCAAATGTTCATATTGATTTAAAAAACATTTTTTAAATTGTTAAAAGAAAACTCAGTGTTCACCTATGTACTAAGATATCCACCTTGAAGTCAACAGAATCCTTTCATACCTTGTTTGATTCCATGGGAGACATAAAGAGGGGGTGTGCAACTCTGCAGAGACAACATACCATTTTTTTCATTCTTTAATTTGTAGTCTTTTAGTCCAGAATATTTCCATGACTGTGTATCATCATTATTTCAAATGTATTTATTCAACTCCTCTGACAACTGGATAGCTAAAGTTCAGTTATCCGTGAAGAGAATAATGTGTTTCCAATAAGACCGGTTCCAGTACAAAAATAATTTCTTCTCCTAACTTTCCAAATGCTTTAATCAATCGTTTTTCTTGTTATGAATGGAATAAGAAATGCCTATTTTTAGACTGTCATGCTTTGCATTCCCAAGCACAAGAAATATTAAGAATGGGCAAAAAATTCAATGTTCATCTGCTAGTTCTTAGAATCTGCTTCCTACGGGATCAAAAGAATAAGGACCCTTTACACAATCTAGGAGTACAGATTATACTAAACTTTCAGGCTTTATTCTGCTTGCTGATGGAATCCTTGAAAGCAATGCCAAATCAAGGTCCTATGCAAACTGATGGATTCCTAATATTATAAGAACCTTTTTAAAATCAAGCATTGAGACACATCCAGAGACTGTACATAGGAGGGAAAAAAATAAACACTGCAAATGTCCACCATTCCATGGCCAATTGTGAAAATAATTAATAAGCAGGAATCAACTTATGCTCATAAAAGAGCCTTTATGATATATACTTTCACAAGTTAAATTGTCAAGCTATATGATGGATGTAATATTTTAGGGCTCACCTCATTGTGTATAGCAATGTCCCATCCTCTGTAATTCGTAATAGTTTATTTGGCATTGTCATGTTATGAGCCACTGACTTCTTTCCATTGTGGAAAAAGGTATCAGGTGTCCAAATTTTGCTGGCCATTAAATTATTTAACCGAAGAACAGTCATAGGTCCTTTGAATTTTAATCTCTCGTCTTTCCAGCTTTGGCGGAAAAATACATCTATAGTGTATTCCTATATCAGTTCAGAAAAAAGGGAAACACTTATGATGTCATATGCTGCAGTATGAGAACTTGAGAAGTATGTTCTTACCATTCCCAAGAAGCAAGATGACTACTAATGAAAGTAATAATTATCAAAACATTTATTCTCTGTATTACTTACAATGTACGAGAAGCTGGTTATTAAACAGTTACAATATAATTACTGTATTCAACAGAATAAATGTTAGGAAGAATAATATTTCAAAAGTTACACAGGAGTTTGAGGTATAATAGAGTGGAAACAAAATAGTTCACCCTTGTCTCCATTGTTCTTCACCCTCCACCAAACTGTAATTGAAGCTGCAGCTGGGTGGCCAGCATGTGAGGCCCAGGAAGGATTGTCTCAGAACAAAACAAGCCTGGAGAAACAGGGTCTTACTCCAGCCTTTTGTCCTAAGTGTCTCATTACCATAGACAAGTAATCAACCTGCAAAAGGTTCACAGTTCACTAGAATGCTGTGATCTGATGGATGAGATATAGAATGGTTTGTTGGGCTAAACTGCTGCACTACAGAGAGCACAAGCTGAGGACAGCTTTGGGCCAGGACTTCCAGCTCGACTGCAGGTGGACTGGGCCAGTGGCAAAGACAAGGAGTGGCTGACTCGTGGTTGACTCAGTGTACATGCAGAGAATCGAAAGAACCAACACTCATAAGGAAATGAAAGAAATATTTGTTACAAGGCAACAGGAACAAAGTTAAGAGGGAGAGGGTGAAATTAAGAAAGAGTTGTTGGATTATTATACAAAAGATATAGATGTATGTAGGGTGAAAATATGAAAAACTTACTGGGTTTTATTCTAACAAACAGCAACACTCAATCCAACATAAGCGGTTGTGAGCTGTTTATTCCTTGTGCAACTATTAACAAAAAAGAATGGTGATTCTTACCAGTAATGTGGTTTTCCTTCTTTTAGGGCATGAAAGGCCTGAATAAATTTCTTATCAACATGAAAATGTTGTAGTTCCATGTGGTGTTCTTACTTTGGGTTTGTTTGGTTTGATGGCTTGTTTTTGTTGCTGTTTTTGTTGTGGTGGTGGTGGTTTTTTTTTTTAAAATTTAATTGTATTTTATGTACATCTTAGACCTGTGAATCCTTTTGGTGTATACTTAATTGTATTTCCATTTTTTTTTTTAGTCACTGTTCAGTGAACTACTGAAGCCTGAATTTATTCAGCTTCAGTGACAGCAGTTGTGCATTTATAAACAATTACTTGCTCCAGAGTTTTGCTTGGCCATGGCCTTAGGTTGAATTGCGAGCAAAATCTTGGCCCAGGTGTGCAGCAGAGAAAGACAGAAGGAGGTGTAAAAAACAGTATCTGTCATTGAAATATAGGATTTCCTCCATGTTTTTCTAGCACCAAAGAATATTTCATCCCGCACACATGGGAAAGGTAAAAGACATGCCCAGAAGGTGACATCAGCCATTCCCTTTTCTCTTTCAGATGCAAAGAAGGAGGTGAGTGGGAGGCACAGCTGAGAGAAGGGAGTCTGGTTCTTCGCTTTATATGAACAGAAGGTTCTTATGCTGGAAAAGAACAAGGAGTCTGATAGATTTGATAAGGGACCTTAGAGTATGAGATAAAATTCAATTAAAACGTAGCTGACAGGTCACGCCTGGAACAGACTGAATCTTTCTCTATCCCAGGCCATTGCGCCATATAGGATTAATTAATTTTGGCTGAGATAGCTCTTCAGCTTTCACTACCCACTTTAGTATGGACACTAACTCGCCTCAAATGAATCCTGTCAGACAGGTGATCTTTAAGGTAGAGTCACCAGATACTCTGCTTAGGGCTTTCTTGTGTAGGAGGAGGGCACACAGAGCAAGGGAACGGAAGGATTATCTCTAAAGCTTATAGCACAAAAAAAAGTGGGAATGAGGGTGTACTATAAAAAAATAAATTCTATCTCTATGAAAAAGTTAAATTTTAAAACATTCCTTATTCTGAATAATATACGTCAAAAAATGTCACAAAAGTGATAGTTATGTGAGAGTAGCCTGGTATCTGTTGATCAGTTCAATCCACAGAACATGCCTGAAAACCTGCAAAGGTCTTCCTAAAACAGATTTTATTTTAAAAAGTACATTTCTCCTGTGTAACTTTATTCATAAGAACAAGACAAGACATTCTCTTTATAGAAGAGCAGGTTATGTCTCTGCTGCTTTTCAGAGAGTGTAATGAGAGTGGGTAGAAGGACCATGTAGTCCCCGACCCATGGAGCAGCTGTGTGTGCGGTGCCTTTGGGGGGCTGCACACAGCTGGTCCGGCGTGCCCATGGCTTACTGGGGCTGTGCTTTCCCAACGCACCGTGGCAGCTCCAAGAGCTCTTTGCCAGGGGCAGCCCCACGCCTGGGCTCTCCCATTGTCCCCCCGGGCCACAAGAGCTGCTCCTGGGGCCAACCGGGGACCGAATGCCCCGCAAGGCGCTGCCTGGGAACCTGCCCGGTGGGGCAAAGCCCGGCAGCCTCAGCGACCGCGTCTCAAACCAGCTGCAGTAGGCACAGAGGACTTTGCACCAAATGTGTGTTGAAATTAGTATCTGGTAAGATCTTCATTTTATCTTTCTGTCTCTGATTTCACACTTAGTTCCTTAAGCAAAGGATTTAACACGAGTAGGCTGCACATGCATTACTTTTTAGGGGAGGTGAGTGGGAGTTTTACACTAAATACTTTTCTGTGAATTCTTGAGTTTTCAAAACATATGAACACCTGCCTCTGTGTTTCTTGGTCACACACTTTATTAAGAGACTGATGAATTCTTTCTCCTGTTTAACTGATTGAAATAGGAGCCAATGTTGTATGGGTCTTTAATTATTTTTGAGGATTTTTTTGTAGGTAGTCATCCCTTGTGCTATGTGCTATTCATGCATCAAATTATAACTGAAGTCAATAATTCTTTTTTCAATATCTCTATTCCTAATTCTCAAAGATGATTTTTAGCTTCTGCATTTTATTCGTCTTTAAAACCCAAATCCCATATAAATACCAGTTTGTCTTAGGAATGTTAAATCAGCTTTACTTTCTATTTAGTAATCAGATCACCTGAAACTACAAAGAATGCTCAAATAGTCCCAAGTAATTCAGCAGGCCTATCAGTTACTCTAAATTTATGTCTACAAGTAGGAAAGCATCCATGTTTATTCGTTTGATTGCTATTCATTAGTACAGTTTTCTGGTAAATCTGACTCAACAAAGGAAACATGAATTTAACCAGCTGGTTTATACACAGCTCTAATCAGTACAAAAATATACACCCCTGCATATATCCATCACTTATTTTGTTCATCTCCCACATGCAGATATGACCCAATACATTAAATTACCTTAATTTTCAGAAAATTAACAATAGACTTGTCCCAAGAAGAGAGATCTCTGCAAAACGGGAGCAACCTCAGATCACTTATGAACTGCAGCTGCTACAGTTTTAATTCCAAAATCTTTTAAAATACATATTTCAGTCACATGACTATGTTAGAAGTTTTCAGTTTGTCCAGTGGTTATTGGTTTCCTATTTTGAGACTCAAGTGGGCAGGAAAGACGAAGTGTTTTGATGAACCAATTACCAGAATATAAACAGTGGATGTCAATGGTTTCTGCCAATATTTAATCCAATCCTTATCTTTTAACATATAATTTAAAGTAATAAGTAGACATTTTAATTTCACAAGATTATCACAGAATAAAAGAGCAGAAGTCACTGAATGAACTTTTTAAATTGTTCTTCATGAGATATATATATGTATATATATAGTACTATACATATGTGCTGAGGAGCAGAGCACCATCTCCTGTATTACCCTTCTGTTGTAGGTCTAAGCAGAATTACTGGCCACAAACTGTGCTGTCCAAGCTATTCTTTCTCATTTAAATACAATAGCATCAGCCGCAATGATAAATTTGACTGTAGTTTTATAAATGCTGTTTTCCAAGCAGTAGAGAAAATGGTGTCTTTTCATAAAGTTCACTTAGAAAAATAAACTACCTTGTAAAAGTTACTTTCTCTGTTATTCCATTCCTTAACATAGTTATGAGTAATCAGAAACTTGTAATAACCTGGTGTTTAAGGTCTATAGTTTCAGTGCCAATTCTGTACAGTAAGAAATGGAACTTGTTCCCTTACCTGTAATAATTTTTGTCTCTGTTTATTTTTAATCTTTCTTTTGGTGAATGTATTTAGCTAAATGTAGCCAGCTACAAGGCTGAACTGTTTTCATTTCTTCATTTAAATTAATGAGTATGTTTCCAGCACTCATACTAATCTAGGATCCAGCAATAACTGGTGGCTGCAGACCATGCTATCCCTGTCAATAGCAACCTACTTGTGCAGAACTCATTTATATCTAAAATTTTAAGTATCTTATTCATATTTCTACACAGCTTTTAATATCTCTTAAGACCAGGGCTCACAACATCTTCATTCAGTATTTCCTGAACTTCTCCACCCCTTGCAGTTATGTAGCAATTTGATTTTAATATTCCTTCCATAAAGAAGTGACTCTAATTCTCTCATTAATCTTCTCTTTCAGCAGCCAAGATCTAGGAAAGTCACTCCCCATTGATCAGTAAAAATACAGGTTAGACTGTACAGATGTCACACTGTAGCTGTAAGTGTTAATTGCATTTTAAGATGATGATCTTTCTTGGCATATTGGATCAGTGATGTGCCAGCAAGGACCTGAGCAATCACCCCCAGAAGAATACGGATCCAAACCCTAGTGCATTTCATAATACATTATGTAGCAAATAGAAAGTGTGTTAAAACACATTATTAAAATCACCAAGGCTGCTAATTTCAGGGCACGTAAATGCAGTCTCATTGCAGGAATGGTGGCACATAAAACCTGACAGCATTTTTGGATCAAGGACTTTTAAGAAAGTCCAGCCTTAAAAGGGGTAAATAAGTTATTGCATAGAACTTTCATCCTCCAGCTTAAAAAGACAAGAAAATGAATGCTGTAGAAATATAGGCTATCACTTACCATATCATGGTCTGAAACAGGCCCAAAACTGGTGACGAAGATGTCAGTCTTCACTTCAGTTACACGCTCTGATGAAGCAGGAAATTAGGACAGTGAGTGTCTATCAACAGCCTTCAGTAGATCTAACCACTACCAATTCTCACAATAAATAGAAAAAATATTTGCTTTGATTAGCCATTCTAAAATTGGTCTGAAATATAGCCCTGATAATTTACTGCTTCTAGATGTAATTAATTTCACCATCAATGTTGTCAGCAACCGCTTTTTTATTGTAGTGTTTCCACAGAACTTTTTGAGAAATAACTTGTAATGCCACAGTACAGAAGCCACAGTTCCACTGTTGTGGAAATTTTTTCACTCTTTGATTGATAAATCTTCTTGTTGGACAATATGACCAGCGCTGAATATTGTACATAGTACTCCAAAGTCTCATTGGGTACGCATTGGTTTCTGGGCAAGCTAAAACAAGGTCTCTGTTAATTAACCCAGGCCTTATGAGTTAGGCATTTTTTATTGAGACACAGGAACACAGAAATAAAAAAGAGAGAGAATACATTATGGTGTACAAAAATGGAAAGATACTTTATTGATATGAATCAGAAATGGCTGCATTAGCCTCTACTGCAATAAACAACAAGGAGTTAAACTTTTCCAAAAAATATCAGATAAAATTCTGTACTGAAGTAATCTGTGTAAATATTTTCTGGAAGTAAGCTCTCTAGAGATAAATTTGTTCTATAAGCTCAATGACAGATTACTATAAATAATTAAAGTCAGATATCTGTAACGTACATAACACAGATTATGTGTATGTGTATATGTATGTATATGTTGAGGTATCATAAAGCTGGACTCCTCTATGATTCTGAGGTAGTAAATTTGCTCCATAGCACAATGTCCTTGGAAAGGGCATTCCTTCAAAGGAAACTAGGGATTTTAGTGTTCACAGATGCTGAGTCCAAGACATCTAAAATGGTGCTGATCTCCAGAAAGAGCCAAACCTCTGCCTTGTGCAGATCAGCTGGTAAAAGACCCTGGGGAACACACAGGCTTTACCTGCCCCCTCCTCTCCTCTCCCCCTACACGCAGAGGATCAGACACTTCGGAGCTTATTGGTATTCCCAGGGCACACATAACAAAACATTTGCCCAGGCTGGCACGTATCAAACTCACCCTGCTGATTTAAAGGGGACTGCAGGGAGTGCCACCACCTGGGGCACAGAGCCCAGCTGTGCAGTGAGCCAACCCCAGCAGCTGCCGCAGGCACAGGGATGGAGGGCTGGATCCATTCACTGCTTTGCTGTACAAGCCAGTGTGGGGATTGGGGAGAAATTTCAAATGTGGAAGGAGGGATACATTTCTGAAACAACCCTCACTTTTGTGAGACAGCAAAAATCAAGGTATAATCCTGGATCTGATTCTACTGTCAGTCTAGGAATGCAGCAAATGACACATATTCTGTCAATGAGTTAATGCAAAAATTAGGCGGTATCAAAGGTAATCTCCAGGACTCACCAAAGAAGTTAAAGGATGAAATTTCTAATGTATTATTCATAATCCCAGAAAGTAAAATCCTGTGATGTGGCTGAATCGCCTAATACTATTTTCATTCTTTAGCCCTGTGACTAAGACAAGTACAAAGTACAGTGACTAATGGCAAAAGCACTGGATAGGTAAAATTCTCTCCTTGGATGTCCAGTTAAATCAATGTGTGACCTTATTATTGTTTACAAGCTTTCGACTGACTTAAAAGAAATTTCAATACTTTCTTGACATCTAATTGGCTCTGGACTTGAAGTTCATAGGGAGAATTTAGCCTTCTATAAAGGAAAGCAGCATATGGTTGTTCAAAAATTACTTGGCTTGGAAGGAAAGTACTCTGTCCTTCAGCCCATCACTGCCACAGAAGTTCAAGGAGCTATGGTCATGTATGAAACCACTGGAAGAAAAAGAAAGTGGAGATTTCACAAGGTCCAGTAAAACACTGCTGAATGGACTCCAGCTACTGAATCGTCTTTGCTTAAGACTGAGAACTAATCCCATCTTGAAATCTATTTGCCTTTTACATATTGAAAAGTGAATCTCAAATGACTCTTTTAAAGATCTTTCATCCTGACTCCTCATCCCTCCATCTCCCTTATTCTGAGGCACTTCCATTGGCATC
Organism: Campylorhamphus procurvoides; assembly: GCA_013396655.1. Lineage (NCBI taxonomy): Eukaryota > Metazoa > Chordata > Aves > Passeriformes > Dendrocolaptidae > Campylorhamphus > Campylorhamphus procurvoides. The sequence goes on from WBMV01003419.1 coordinate 181,478, forward strand.
ACTAGGACACAGAAGATTCTAGAAGCTCTTCAGGCTTCAGGCACAAAATGATGATCCTTTAAGAGTCCCCCTCTGAGTAAGACTGTTTAATGTAATTCAGCTCACTGGCTTCCCTTGCACAAACGCAGAATAAGCTCTTGGAATCAGCAGCACATCATGTTGTGGCAGCCTAAGTTCTGGCTTTGGGACAAGTGTGGTCACAGCAGCTGAGTCTGAGGCTTAAGGAAAGCACTTGAAGACACAAAGTGGAAACTAAAGAATTTGGCACTAAGGTGGAAGATTTCCAAGGGAGTGGAAATAAAAGTGATGCTTTTTATTTCTATATAACATTGAAAATAATTTAAGTGGCATCTAAATAATAAGTAGTGATAGAAAACTCAGATTGTGAACTGAAAAGAGATGGCGTTATCTTCACAATGATTACCCTTTTGCAAGTGCACCTAATCCCAGGTCTCTTCAAATGCAGATAAAATCAGCCTACACACCATCAATTTTTTTTTAATTTGAGATGTACCTCATTTTCAAAAGTGATGAAAAAGTGTGTATCAACACACAGAAAAAGATTAGCCCCTCCAAAACCATATGGAAGTTTTGAAATTTTTGTTTACTGTTTTACTAATTAGATGATTCAACTGTGCTTTGTTAAGATCTTCAGAAGTTGTGAGTCACTCCTGCACAGGACATGTGTTTACTCATACAGTTGGGATATATATTTAGAATCAAGGTTACCCATGATCAATTTGCAGCTTGATTACCACGGGAAGGCTTCAATTGTGTTTCAGATGCTCAGAATGCATTTTTCAGGAACCTCAAATCCTGAGCTATATTCAAAGCCTTCACAAAATCCCTAGGAACTAGAGAAAAGTCTAAGTAGCTGAACAAAACAAGCTCAGGCCCGGAGCTGTTTGGACTGCTGAAGATAAATCCATTAGTTCTAAAGGCATATTAACAATGTCCCTTTACTATAAAATCTACCTCATGAACCAGGACTAAGTAATGTAAGGATATCTGTAAACATGTAACAATTTCAGTAAAAACCCCTAGGAAATTATTAATGACTTACTGGTTTTACTGTAAGGTAACCTCAGGGTCCAAGTTGTTCCTGATTCGCAAAATAGCAACTGAGTACCACACCCAGAGACTGGAACACAGCCTGGGCAACTGATGCAGCCAGCCAGGAAAGCAGCAGTCAGCAGCAAATACTGCAATCCCACTGTTTACAAATACTGGGTTCTGCTAATGATGCCAGACTAACATCAGCTCTCAAAATTACTAACAAGAAATATTTTGATTTAAACTTCCAGGGATCTCATTATTGCTAGAATGGTGATTGGATTACAAATTGAGAACAAAACAAGAAATACAGATTTATTTAAAGAACAGGAAATAAGCCTATTTATCATAAGAGACTGTACATTGACCATTTCCCTTTATGACCTCCCAGTATTTGAGCGACAGGCTTCTTTGAATTGTGTGTTGTGGTGGTTTACATTAGTTCCACCTTTTTGGTAATGCACTTGTTCCTCCCTCCTCCATGCCTTTTGTAAGTGTGTGCTATAATCATCAGTATGGAGGAGACCTTTCCTACAGTTTTAGGAAAAAACCCACAACAAATACATTCATAACAATGTTGTGCTGCTGCTTTTGTAGAGCAGAGCCCAAGAAGGAGAAGGGGAAGCTGCGCTGTGTCCACCCAGCTGTAGGGTCTGTGCTGCAAGGAAAGGTTTCCTGGGAACTGTGCAGTGCCATGGCAGCTCTCCACACACCAACTAACAGCTCAAAGCTGCTCATATCCTCCCTGCTGTTGTATTCAATCAATTTCCCTAGGGTTTTCTAAGGATTTTTAAAATTGCCTTTACATCAATGTGGTACCTAAGAGTGGAAAAAAGACCAAAGTCAGCCCTCTCAGTTTTTACAGAGTTAAGTGTAGCGTCTAGTCCTTTTTAACTTAAAGAATGATGTGTAGGGTGAGGTATAGGACTGTCCATTTAGAGTAGAATCATTTAGGTTTAACTTCTTTATTACACATCCAGGCCAACGTCATATTTTCCCTAAACTTTATGTGAGCTCAGAGATGTTAAAATTCAACAATTTCCACTGGGACTTCAATAACCAAGAGGTAAGTTTATCATGTTTGTAGATAATGTTCTCATAAAACTGAATTTTAAAACCTAATTTACATAATTATGTGAGGTTTATTTTCCCATCTCTTACACTCTGTGGGATTCGTGAATTGCCTGAGATTGACCAACATTCCACTTTAGGACAGTCACACTCAATTTTGATAAACATCAAAACAGGAGAGATCAACAAATACCTTTTACTGATAGCATAAAATAAGTATAATTCTGTTCACTACTGAAGTAATGCTTATAATCTACCTGGAATCATCTACTGGTCATTTGAACCAACAATAAAAGCAATTTAATTCAGGAAGATTCTGGTCTGTCAAATCAAACTCACCATTGTTCTTGGTTAGTATTAACCTTTCTGCTACAAAATCCCTATCAAAGAGACAAACCACATTTACAATTTTTCTAATTTAAAAGGTCACAGACCATGTGATATGCTTCAGTTTTAGAGAGGGGAGATGTGCCATGAAAAGGTGATAGTCTTAGAAAAGCTGTAGCTGCGCCTGATTTCATGGTAATGAGTCTCATCACCAAATAGAATCTGCTCCAAGGCAAGTCTTGCCTCCCTCCACTGGGGCACTTCAAATGTGCCATGGTGGCATCCCAGGAACCACCCCTTTGCCCCACCTGAAGACAAAAGGGAATGGCATGTCCATTTATCTGAGGAACTTATTTTTCCCACCATTTTTCACTGCTTTTCAATTCTCTTAACTCCCACTCTAGACTCAGTACTTTACTGGTAGAGGTCACCAAACACTAAGGTGAATTTTCTTCCTTATTTCACTCCTTTCTGGCATTATTTGATCTTTTATTTTCTTTAGGACTGTGTATTTGAATAGAGTTCAGCATCTTTATTATTCAGCCTATTTTTGATCACCTTTGGTTCCAGGATTCAGGTAGTTCCCACCGAAAATGATGCTATTACCTCAATGACTTCATGCGTTATTTTTTCCCATAATGTCTAACATGATTTCCTCTTTTTCAGCTTCAATATGCTACTCTCTGCAATTCCTCCTCCTTGCTTTTTATAAATGATTATCCTCTCATGGAGTTAATAGGTGTCCTCTAGTACGATTCACAACATTTTTACATTCATTTTGAAAGTTCTATTTTCCATGCATAAATAACTAAATGTAACTATTTGTCTATGTTTATGGATGAGTACAACAGATGCTATTTCCTAGCAATGTCTGACTAAGTGACTATGCCCACATATGAAGGAGGCAAACAACTAAATAACATAGTTTATATCAATAATTATTGATAAAAGGTGCAAATGGGCCAATGCATAACACAGTGCTGTGTGCTTCATTTAAAAAGAATCAGATTTTATCAACAATGCCAGTTTTTGAATAACAAGCTGATTCAATCACTATAATTTTTTCCCCATGGGTCACTGACTCTATTTTTTAATATTCTGGTTAATGAGAAAGAATTATTTCTTCGTTTAATGGCACAATGCTTCAGGCTGCTCACTTAATTTCAGATATGGCCTTATTGGGTTATCTGATGAATAATATTTTTCATTCCCTTACTCTTTATGGAGCATATGCGATTTTTAATTTTCCTTTTGAAGTAAACCTCAAAAGAAGATCTAAAAAAAGGAAAGGGAGGAGTTAATTTTGATCCAGCACTGATTCTATGGATGCTTAAGAATGACTAAATTCTTCATTATCTTAATGCTCTACCTTTTAGCCTGGCCTTCCCATACATTTGTAGTATGGTTCCTAAAATGAAACTTTGTAATGAGATCTCTCCAGAAGGTTATTCTTGGCTTCAAGATGGTGCCTCATTTGCCTCACCAGAATATTTCTACCAAATAATGAAACTGTTCACCACACTAACAGGAAGTTTGCAAACTTGGAATAGAGAAATATCATGGTGTTTATTCCAAAAAGAAGGAAACTACTCCTCTAAGTGAGTGGAATCAAGATCAACACCTTTCACAACTCATTACAATTTTTCAGTCAAAAAAGATACCTTTTTTCATTGAGTTCTTCATGCATACACACAATTACAAGGAAGGAGAAACAAACTTAGTGAAGAAACTCCATCATGTACCTTTTATTCCACAGATGAGAAAGAGAGAAGCTGCTTCTCTTTTGTTTCTCTGTTCATGCCCACAATTCTGTTTCTGTAGGTGTTTAGATTTGAAACACTGCACTGCAGAAGGAGGGGTTGTACAGGGATAACCACAGTTTTCTTAATATGCCCCTTTCTGACAGAGAAAGTAACTGTACCTGTTTTACCCATCTATTGTTTCTCAGAAGGCATAGAAAGGCCAGAATAAGTGGCTTAAGAAACTTAGAAGAGTGCTATAGTGCACTCACTGGTACACTGATTTACATTGTGCCTAACAACATAAAATTTAGCAACATAATATATATTTAGGAGGCTCTCTGGTCTCTTAAATTCTCTGATAGGTACATCATAGCTAATATGGAATTAATGAGTTTTAGACCTAATCCTATATATCTAAAATGCTTTTATACTGGTAAATTTCTTTACTTTCTCTTCAGAGTAGATGAAAATCGCGTTCTGATCAAAATACTCAATAATAAGCCGTCACTGATGTTGGGAAGAAAAATGAAAACACTGCTTTTCCATGTGCATTTTAAAATTTCCAGCAACAGGTCACGCTGTAATCAAAGGCTCATGGAACTTCCAACTCCCAAACCCCATGCCATATTTGACATATTGATTTAGATTTCTTCCTGCATATTTTAATGTATGGAACACTTCAGAATACATTTCCCTATTGAAGCAAGCGTCTAGATCAACTGTCAAAATTAAGTCATCCTGAGGAGCTTTGCTCAGATTTAGATACCTCAGCAAGAAGGGTTTGAAGATGTGAATTTCCAAATTCCTGAGCAAATCCTTTGTTATAATTTGGTACCAGGACTGAAAACATCTGCCTAGATGTTTGTCCCTGGTTTTTGAAATCTCTAATTTATCTCTTTTGAATAACACATTATTCAACAGTCAAAAGAGTAAAACTACTGCTAATTTACTGCCCACAATTTCATCAGATGTGGGATAATTTTAAAAGCCATGGTACTCTTAGTTCTAATGTCCAAAGCTGACAAACATAACAGATGAATTTGCTGAACTGACACTGTGAAACTCTAGTGCACTGTGCAGCAGGAAGATTGTGATATTCCAGGTGCTTGGTTACAGGCAGGAGCAGGCAACACAATTCAAAAAAGGAAAAATGCAAAATTGTTTAAACTTCTCTAACCCTTAGTTAGAGAAACTTCTCCAATCTTTCCTTCGCTCCAGGTTTTCTTCCTTCCCTCCACCCTGTATTTCCCATACTCCCCTCAGTTTTGCTTCTTGCAGACAGTCATGCAACTGGCTATTTAACTTTGTAGAGACTCATTTCCTTCTATAGAAACAGTTACATTAAACATTTCTGTCAGGAGTCAATTTTAACTGGACCAGGTGATCCTTTCCTGACTACATCTTTGAAGTTTGTATTCAGAAACACATGTACAAACACACAAACATGAGAGTTGATATTGACATGCTCAGTTCTCTAAACTGAAATTCAGTGAGAGAAAATCCTTTCCCTGCATCTCCCCTAGTTTGCTCTTTCAGTATCTGTTAAACAAACCATCATAGCTACAAAACTCATATAAGAAGCCATCCTATGCTCAGATTTTTCTCACAGACATGTAGCAGTCTCTACACAGTTTGCATAGTTTCATTTATTTATTGCTTTCTCTGTTTTGTTTATTTACTGAGATTGAGTAGCTGACTGAACAGTGCAGTTCCCTTTATCAAAGACTAAGGAGTATTTATCTCTACACTAGGCCAAGGATTTACAAGAAAACAGGCAAAAGTACTGGTAGATTAAAGTAAAAAGTGACTCTTACTTTGTTGTGCATTACCCGAAAATGCACACAAATATTTACAGACCAACACATTTTTAAATGTGTTAATATGTTAGAAACCGAATTTTATCTTTAGCCATTCCTCATAGTCAGTGAAGTCAATTGTTGAAGAGCCTGGTTCACAATTCAAGAACTGTTACAAGATGGTGCTTCAAACCACAGAACAAGCTTACACTTGATGGCCTGCCATTTTATCCACAGGAGATGAAATAAGAATCCCTAATGTAAAACCTTGTTATTACATTGCAGTTCCTCTGAGAGTGATTATAGGAAAACAGTTTGAACTACACTTTGTGAGGTGGGTTGCCTTGCTTTGTTTTACCTGAAGAGTCCAAAAGGAAAAAAAAAAAAGACATCTGAAATAAGTAAATCCAACTTTCCACATGCTGGAAAGAACAGATTTGTGCTATGTATGTTTAGAACTTTCATGTTTGTGAGCATTAAGCTTTTAAGACCCAATTGTGGGGTTGTGTCACAGTAGAACAAATCAAAGAGTGAACATAGGGATGCTGACGAAGACTGGACTTTCTAACATAATTTTATAAAGATGTAATTGCTATGTAGTATGTAGTTTTATGCCTTTTAATGGGTTCAGCACCAAGATCCGCAGAAGAAAGACATTTTTACCAAGCTGTGAAGAAAAAAAAAGTTAAAAAAACAAATCCTAAGTAGAAAAACCTCTAACAAATTCTCTGACGCTTTTATGACTAAGGTAGATTGATGTACTCATTTTGAAACCCAAAGTTTCTTATGCAGATAGTCATAGACAGATGTGCTATTCAGGCCTGATTCATAAACGTGTCATTTGTGAGGTCACAGGTCATATTTTATTATCTCTCATTCTTCATACATTTAAAGTTTTAATACTCATTCAGAGGCCTTCTTGAACTGTGAACCATTATCTTCTTTTGGGCATAAGTGTGAGAAAACCAAGTATGTGAAAGACAGGGAAGTTGTAACTTTTTTGAAAAAAATTAATATTATGTATCAGCATTATTTTGTGTCAATATAAACAGAATTTAAATAATCATATCATGGAAAAATGGCATTGTTTTAACTTATTTTTATCTAACATGTAGCCTTGAAAATCATAACACAACACACCTCCCAGTCCTGGTCTCAGGCGGTTATCATATCCATCCAGCAGCCGATCCAGGATTCTGGTAAACACTGTGGTGTTGTCCTTAAGTTCATCTTGTGATGAGGTTTGTCCGTAGCTGAAACACAGAACAGTCAACACTGACAAACCACCAGTAATCCACCACTCACCTTACAAAACAGGAATTCCAAAATCCATTTAATCTTGCTTCTACTGGTTTATGGTCACATAACCTCCTCCATATAACAGGATTGTAGGGCTTTTATAGGGTTCTTTCATGTTTACAAACTCGTCTAAATTGTACATTTTTTTTAAATCATAGAAAATCAGTTCCCCTAAATAAATGGTGAGCAAATAGAATGTCAGTTCCTTCATGTTTATCTCATTACTCATTAATATTTATAATGTGCTAATATGTGTGTTCCTCATGGAAAGGTTTATTTGTCAACAAAAAATAGTGCATTTGATTTGGTTATAAGGGGTTTTCATGCAAAGAAATACACAGTAATTTAGATCACTGATGCTTAAGTACTGAAAATATAGGCTGAAAAAAAGATATCTTGCTTTTGAACATAGAAGTAGATGAAGTGAGCATACATTTCCACAGATCGGGATAGATTTTTTTTTTATTTTATTTCTCATTTTCCTTCAGCAGTTAGATGTGGAGGAATATCACCATCTTTTCCTTACAAATGCCTAACAAAACCATCTGTTGATACAAAAATCTCTCATGTCTATAAAGCTTCATTTACATCTTCCTAATGTGTATCCCTAACTCAGCCAAAAGTCCTGAAATTTTACTTGAAGAATGATAACATTAAAGCTCTTTGAATTCCTTGGGGTTAGTGGTTCCTTTCTGCTGTAGATGACATCACAATCAACCTTTTTCTTTACATCTGAAACCTTTACCTAATACCCTGTCACAGATGATTCCTTTAATCATAGATTACACTTGTCTTAAGCAGTACCATCTTCTCATTCCTTGCTGAGAAGGCTTCCATTACAAACATGTGTTGTCATCATTACTAAAAGCAAGCACTGCTTTTCCAAACATTGTTTCGTTGCACACATTGCTGCTGGGCTGGAGAAACAGCACAGTGACAAAGCCCCTCGTTAGGACCAGGTCTGTGACAGAAGCGACCCCTCCACTGGTCTGTGATCCATTCAATGACACGAGGGCTCAGGCTCTGCCAGTCCTGCCTGCTCTAAGCAGCCCAGACCATCTTAGGAGGAACAAAGTCTGAATGAAAGGATGTGGTTCTACTAAACTGCCTATGAAATGATTCTCTGTAAGTCAGACATTCATTGTGTACCCCACACATGCATTGCACTTATATCAAACACAGAGAGGAGGAAGAATATCCTGAATATAGGCACTCTGAAAATGCTTCCAAGTTTATTTTGCAGTACACGTTTGAACGTGTAATACTAAAAATTTAAATTAGTTTCAGGACTGATATCCATAGGAGTTTTACTAATTTTTGGTTTATTTCCATAGGATGTGACTTTACAGAGAACAATGTTCAGGGTTCTTTTAATGCATATAAATCACTATTCCTAATGAAGAAGACAAAATCTCTCACTGTTTTAAAAAACCCTGTGAATTTCCTCTAGCCATATCATACAATTTCACTTCATAACAAAATAGCTTGATTGATGTCTATTATTCATACCTAAAGTTGAATTTCAAGTCAGGGACCCAAATTTTTTTTATGCTTCCTATATGTTGCCAAATAACAAGTGCTCCCACTCTCTCCAGTGAGCATTATCTTTCAAAGGATTGTTCCTCACACATCTTCTGGAGAATTACAACACAGGATCTTTCCCTGGATTAAATTCACATTGACACTTACTGTCAGAAAACAAGCTGCTATACATATATATCTCAAGGACAGCAGAAGGTCATCAGCATTAAGGCGGAAAAAGGATCTAAAAACACTTTAGAAATTGTAGTGGCAAAGAAAGGAGTATGTTTGTGAGGAGGTGTCAGAAGAGTGGCCTGGTGGCAGCGCAGTTGGCCAGGCTCCGATAGAGTGCCCTGCTCCCATGCTGGGATCACATTTGTCATTTGTCCTTACCTTTCTCCCCACCATTTTAGCAAAGGTAAAAAGCACCATTAGGGCTGGGTTTAACTGACATATGGTCACAATAGGAAGATTCTGAACATTTGTGCACATATGGAGTAGACTGTAACTCCAGAGGGATTGTGATTTTTCATTCAAAACCCACATATTAAAATAGTTTCAATGCTGGGGGTGGGGGGTATGATAAGAGTGACATGGGAATGCTGTCTTCCTCTATCACAGACACTTTATCTCATTCATCAATTGTTTTTTATGAAAAAGCATAAACGGCACTCCAGAAGGAAAGGCAAGGGAACTTACTATGACAAAATGGCTGGAAAACTGGAATATTTCATGTAAGGTGTGTAGATCTGGAGGAAAAATTTGCTTTATGCAATTGTATTTTCACAGGAACCCCCAGTATAATGAAAAACTGTGCACTGACTCCATCTACAGGTCATTGTAATACCGACACACCACTGAATTAACACTGGACCAATGCGTTTTAATTCTCACATTAGGTATGCACATGCATGCATTACTGTATAATAAATATACGGACACAGATACATGTATGCAAATCTGTAGAATAGGCATGTTTTCACAAAATTCTCCAGTTAGGTCAGGTGAAGTATTTAGTGAATGCCTCAAATCTCACCTTAATATACTGTAAAAATAAAGTTATTGCTTCTGAAGCATCAGATTTATTCAATACAGCAACTCTTACATGAATCATCCACTTTTATTATTTATTGGCTTTTAGAGGAAATGTTAGTGCAGATGAACTTTTGCCCTTTGCCCACTCCACCCTCTTTAAAATATTCAAGGTAGTCAGAAAATTAGTTTCTCGAGAATTGTGAATGCATAAGGAGACTTTATGGAGATCAAGGCACAAAAGAGATCTCTCAGGGATCACTACTGACAGTGAAAAAATGCTGCTTTTTGGTCATTTGGAAACATCATTGACAGGACACTAATATTTTTAAAATACAGAAATACATCTGAGAATCTTTGTAAACACCTTCACTAAATTTTGACTTGCAGAGAGTACTTCAAGCATACTCCAAACTGCTTTATAGTCTTCAGTTAACCTACTAATTGTTTGATGAGGTGTTGTAGGATTATGCATTGTTCTTAACACTAATGCTACTTTTAGATTACGGTTTCAACAAATATTCCACAAACATTCAATGCAGCATGGTCTTTCCAATGTAACTCGCATGGGCTTTGAGCTTACAAATTCTTCTTCATCCAAGCAGTCTCCCTTCATCAGGAAGGTCTACTTCAGATTTTCAATACAGTTATGAAGTTAGGACACAATCCTGATCAACAAAGAAGTCAATTTTTGCCTCTGCTCGCAGTGACAATAAAGTTACTAAATGCGCTTAACTGAGATTTAAAAACCCCTTCATTATACTTCTTCCTCTCTAAAAAAACTTGTATTTCTGAGTAGTCTTTATATAAGAGTAGAAAAGATTGCACAGGTGTTTGAGGTAATTTAGTTTCAATTCGTTTCAAAAAGCTTTTGCTTTATTTTCTTCACCATATTGAAAAAAAATTTGTCATGCAAACCAATTGTAGTTTTCTTTTAGACTTCTCTGAATTAGATTTAGCTGGGATTTCAACAGGGATTAACTTCCTCAATACAATAAGTGGTAGTGCAGCCATGCAGTATTTGTCTTATGCTCCTATATTAAATTCAAGGTTCCTAAAATATGTTGGTGCATTAAAAAATATCCCCCCACCTTCTTTCAGTCAGTGCATTCAGAAGGAGGCTCCAGGCCCAGAAGCAGTCACAAAGCACAAGGAATCTCTTCATGGTGAACTCTGAAACTAGAAGGAAAATATCCATCAACATTGCCTACATTAAAGCAGGTTTTACAAAAAATAAAGGTCTGATTTTGGAAACTTCTGCAGAATAATTTGGTGTCAAGCAATGACAACAGTATAGTTCATGTCATTCAGAAAAAGGGTGTAAGGCCTTGGCGGTTCTCCTGTTTATCTTCTACTTTTAGATCCAGAGGCTTAGGGTGGGATTTATTTTGCAGTAAGGGTGTATTCTTTTTGCATTACTCTTGAGCTTTACCAAAAACAATTATGAGTTTAAGCTGTTTTCCCCAAACTCTGTGGCATTTCTTACTCAGTTTCCTCCTGTGTTGAAAACATGACAAGATGCCTCCATAACATTTGCAGATAACTAAGCATAATTGTTTTTTGTTTGACTTGAACAAGCCTCTTGGAAAGTGTCAATGTGTGGTAGTGGGACTGAGGAGAGCAGTGCTTTCCTCACAGCCACAGCTTTGCTTTGATGTGATGGAAGCAACTTTCTTCTACAGATACAATTCTCCTCTTCTTGAAATACCAGCATCAGAAAAGGACTAAAATGAGATTCTAACTCTGTGATCTGCTGCTGCATTGGAACACTAGTATTTTTGTTGGGCTAAAGTGCACAATTCATAATGAAACCATGTACTGACAACCCACACATCATCTCCTAAATCTCTACCAGTCTCTGAATGCTGCAAGAAAATGTTTTTGCATTAGCAGCATTCTCGTCTTCTCCAAATGTCTCCTGTCCTCTCTCCAAACTTCACTGAGTTACTCTCAGTTTACCTTTGAGGAAAAAGTAACACAACTCAGAAAGTTTCTTTTGCTTTCTAATAAACCATAAAATAAAAAATTAACTGATATTTGTGGAATCGGTGTTCCAGATTCAACTGACTGCCCAAGAGATGTTGCAAGTCCTTTTACCTATTGATACAGTGTGTGCTGGAATCTGGTTGATTTTTTAGGATTCACTACATTAAATAAGGGCAAGAAAATACGAAGCCTATATTTTCCCCCCATAGTGAATTGGGGGGTTTCTTACACGCTGGAGAAATGAAGCACTGTACACGGAAATGTTGCACCTTTAAAAAAAGCTACCCCAAATCTCTGCACACTCCGAGGGACAATTTAAATCTATAAAATACCGTTACAAAGCTGTATGTAAGCAATGAGATATAATTAATGCATTTATAGCCAAATGATCAGCAGATAAGCACTGAATGGGGCTTAGCTAATCTAACTGGATAGGAAGGAGCTGGATGTGGCAGGAAAGCCACATGGATAAAGATCTTCAGGGACGAGACTGCATCTTAAGTTGCCCTGCAATCAGCCCCCTTACAAAGGGAAAGGCAACATCCGTGGCTTCAAAAATCACCTTCTCCCGGTTCTGTCAACTTCTGCATTTGCAAAAAACTCCTCGAGATGAAGAACGGAAAGTGAATTATTCTGAACTATCTTGATCTGTTGAGCTCGATGTTCTCCCCACTCCTCTCAACACCACCCCCTGCTTCAATAAACCCATCCAGGAACTATAAATCCCGGAGAAGGAAACTTTCTTGCAGCTGGAAAAACCAAATGTTAACAACGACTTCGAGGACGGCTAAAGCCCAGCAACCCCCCTGGCCCCCGGCCTCCCCCAGCCCGCACCGCCTGAGAAACCAGCGCCGGTTCTCCCAGCCAAAATGCGAGCAAGTGCCATGCTTCTGGGAGCGCCACTGGAAAGAAAATGCAAAAAAAAAAAAAAGGAAAAAAGGCAAAAGGTGGTGGGGGGGATCAAAACAGAAACGGGGCTAAAAGAGGGGCATTTTGATGCATTTTTTACTCACGGTGAAAGATTTGACCCCCTCTGAGGAGCAAATCGAGACTTGTTTTCCTCCCGGCATTTCAACTTTGCATCCCCCTGGCCGGACCGGCCACCCCTCCCACCGCGTCCGCGGGAGGGAAAAACCCAAACCCCAAAACCTTCTGCGAGGGACCTGCGGAAATCAGTCCGCGCTAAAAAATAAATAAATAAGATAAATGACAATGCCCATCGATCGCTGCGGTTTTTCAAGCTGTAGGGAGAGGGGAAAAAAATCCCCCCCGACCCAGCGGTACCTGCGGAGAGAGGGGAGAGGAGCCGCCTGCGCGCCTGGCCGCGGTGCCCGCACCGAGAGCGCCCGGAGCGGTGCGGGTCTGTGCCCGAGTGCGTGTCCGTGCGTGTGCCCGTGGGTGCCCGTGGGTGCGAGCCCACCGCCGCCCTTACCGGAGCCCTGGGGCAGGGTCCGCGCTGGCGCTGCCCGGCGCTGCCCCGCCGGTGCCCGCCCGCAGGCGCGGAGGATGCGCGGCTCCCGCTCCGCCGCTCACTCCGCCTCGGCCATCGCCGCCGCTGCTCCGCTGCTCCAGGCTTAGCACCCAAATTTCTCTGCCCGGTATTTCGACCGCCGCTATACAACAAAAGCTTTCTCTTTACCAAGACAGTAGTAATACGTCCCAGGGTAAACCGGATGTGAAATAGGCTGTGACTTCATGCCAGAGAGATTTTATTTTAGAAAGGAAGGTGGTACCAAGCTCTCATCTAGAGACCAATCCGCCCATTTTTTATATGCAGCACAATTTAACTTCCAGTGCTCTCGCCCTAATCCCTTTCTCTCTGGCTGCAGACTCAAATCCTTCTACAATCTGCAGCGTTATTATTATTATTGGGGGGGAGGCTGCACGTCCCGGGGAGGCTGCGCTGAGCATCTTTAGACACTTGCAGTTTACAAAAGAGTCTATTGTGAGGGTCGTACATTAAAAATATAACTGATCTGCCTTAGCGTTCAACTAATCGAGTATTTAGTCGCTGCATAAATATGAATAAATGCTGACCAGGAGCGTAGAGGATGCAGCACTACGCGCTGGTGCCTATAGACTGTGTGTACGTACAGGGACCTGGCGGCAGCCCATGGCTCTAGACAGACGGGGACAGAGCTGCTGTGCAATACTAATGAAACGCAGGTAACACGGCATTTTGGGCGAGACGGGCGAGCTCAGCCCCCGGGCGCGCTGGCGCTCCCGCACCTTCCCTCGCCTTCAGCCGGCAGGTGCCCCGTTTGCCCGGCGCTCAGCCGAGGGCTGGCTGTGCTCGGGGCTGCCCCCCACGCTCCCCACCCGCCCGGAGCCCGGCCCCGGTGGGGGCACTCCCCGGCCCCGCCTGTGCCCGCCGAGGGCTCGGGTCTGCCCCACGGGAACGGCACCGCAGCCCCCGGCCAGAGATCTCCTCCCCTCGGGGGGGAGCGAAGAGCGAGCCCGGCGGTGCCGGCGCTGCTGCGGGAAAACAGCGCCCAAGGCGGGTGCATCAGGTGCGGGGAGCTGGCGGTGTGCGGGGAGCGCCGGGCAGCGCTCACCTGCCCACCACAGGTTCCCGTGCCTTCAGCTCGAGGCACCGCCACCGGTTCCGAGCCTTCTGCAGAGATGTCCGACGCTGCTGGCTGCACGCACTGCATGGGCTGCTGTCCTCGCTCTGCTTAGTGTAAAGAGAAAATGAAGTCCTTCGTCAACACTATCTGCTCCTCATAAAGCACTACCAACGTCCTTGGGGTGAAAAAAATCCTGATATCATATGCACCTACTGGATTTCAAATGCTGTCTACTTTGCCTCTTTTCAATGCCACTGCAGATTCCATTTCTATTCCATCCTGTGATGCTGCTCCAAGGGAGGTCAAAATCCATGTATCTTGCCAGACATAACCCGAATTGATATCTTATGTTACAGTTAAGCCATCTGTTGCAAGCTTTATCCAGATTTTTAAATCAAATATTGCACATTCTGTACATCCTCATGAAATGCATGATCTGTTTGTAACAGCACAAGAAGGATTTGATTTGACCCAAGAAATCAATGACATTCATAGCTAAGGCTATGGCAATAACTTTCAAGGTGGCAGTCATTTTGGATAAGTGCCTGACATAACAGTCTAAGCACTGCAATGGTTTCCCTAAGCACAAGGAAAAGAGAAAATTCGTTTATCAAATTCCCCTAGTGCACCAAGTTCACTCAGTCATTATGATCAGCATTGAAGAGCCACAGGTTATTTTAAAGACTTGCAATGGACTTTTTGCTTAGTTTCCTGGCATTTACAATGTAGCTCAATGTAGTTCATCTCATTTTGGTTCAACATTGTTAGCAGTGCACAGAAAAGTAGGGATCAGAAAAACCTTCCTAAGGAAATTACAAGTAGTGACTTTTTTCAAATCACTAAGTGCATAGACACACGCTTAGTGGCTTGAGTGCATGTTTTCCAAATATGCAAAGTCTTCACTTTCATTTGGTCTTACCTAACGCAATTTACTATGTTTTTGTTATTCCAGTGAAGCAGGAGAGAGTTTTGCTAAAGTTACAAGTAGACTGAGGCCCTCAGCTGAGCATACAGAACCACCCCTATGGATTTTTATTAAAGTACGTGGACATTGTGTGGCTGTAAAATCACTGGGATTCCTTTCCTTGTCACTAAGGCATTAAATATATTATCTCAAATGACCTTATTTTTCCCATGTATGTTTGCAAAAATAAATAAATGTTCAACATAGCTTCCATATTTTGTGTTCCCCTTTATTTCTCATGAACAAACAGTTTGTGAGTACATTTGCTGTGTGTGTGTGTCTGCTTTGTAGCTGGACATTCAGATGAACTGAACAAGGAGCAATTGAATGGTCAGAGGTATGTGTTCTGTGGACTTAAATCCGAGCAAGTGGACAGCTGAAATAGTTTCAGAACCTGAGACATAGTCTTGCATCCCATAGTTTTTTTGACTTGTATTAATTAGTACATAAAAAATGGCAACTGGTTTCAGTTTAGTAAAGTGTCAAAGGTTATACAGGATGGTCTTTGCCATGGACACAATTGCTGCATGACAGAGGATGATATATTTTTCTGAGTTCTCACTGGGTGAAAATATTAACCTAAAATTGGAAGTTGCTCATTCTCTCGCTAATTCTCATCTGCCCAGAAAGTAGGACAAAACTATTTTTCCTTCATGGCTGAGATTCCTGTCCATCATTGCTCACATATAACCCAGATTTTCCCTTTTCCTTTCAAAGACTGTTATTGCAGTTATCATGTCATTCCATAGTAAACACTAAAAATATTTGGATGTAGTCAAACAAATAGGATATTTTATGATCAATTATTCTATCAAAATAACTGTTTTTTAAGGAGAAAAAAAACTAAAAGAAATTATAATTAGGTTTTTACCAGCAGAAATGCTCTTCTGAATTACAGATGTTAAGTGTCCTGCAGTTCCTATTTTTATTTTCTCATCCAAGTTCCACTGACCTAATCCCCACGTGACTAAGGGTAATGCATTTATCAAAGAAGTCCATCTGTGATTTTCAGGCACCTAACCTAAAGGATATGTTTGAAAATCTCAAACTGTATATAAGAATGTGTATAGTACCAGTGAGTCTTAGGGTCATATGGCTTCATTCTTGAACAAATTGTTCAAGTGAGAAAAGAAAAGTGCATTTGAACATATGTCTGCAGGTAACTCCATATCAGGTGATGCACATTTGCAGGTTTTACAGTCATGTATGAAAAAGGAAGATGTCAGCAGACCCATGTTTATTCAAGCCAGCTTTACGACTTCATGAAGTTTTCAAAAAGAGGCTCTGTCATTCATGTTGCACGGGAATGTCAAACTAAATCCTTTAAAAACAATATTATTAAATCTAACTTGTCAGCCAAAATGAACTTGGCACAGCTCCTGTGTGCAATGCTTTGAACCTTGATGTTAGTGCAAGTGATTAGCAGCAATGAAGTTAAACCAATTGAATCTTAATTTGGTAACATATATTTATTAGATGATGGATTAAAATTAACATAGAGAAGTGTTTTTAAAGTAGAAGAATTTTTGCTTCTGAATTTCTAGGTAAGCACCTTTTGAAGTCTGGTCTATTGCTTTGGTCCCTGCATCCCCTCTATATGTGTGTGTGTATATATATAAATAGGATTTAAATAGGTCACCAGGAAAGAATATTTTTTTTAGTGTTGTGGTTTTTATCATGTTGTTCTTTGTGTGTACAAAATATACATATGCTTCATTTTAGTTTAGGAGCATATATAAGACAACTGAAATTTTGCAGCAGAGTGCTTTGACACAGTGTGTCCTGAATAGCCAAGGGATTTGAATAAAGCAAATGAAACTCTGAGATTTAGTGGCATGCAGCAGATCAGATGAAGAATTAAAACAGAAAGACCATCTGCTCCAAAGCTTTGAAATCTATTATTTACAAGTCCTGCTCATGTGATTAAATGGAAATATTTTGTAAAATATATTACTCCAATTTGATTTCTAATTTAATGTGTTTCAGAAATATATCGAAGCATAGCTGTTGCCCCTTTGGTAGACATAATGAAATGCACTGGCCTAACTTCCCCCTCTCCCCCGCCCCCTTTAATTTACAGCCACACTAAAGAAATAGGACATGTACTTGTCAGCTAGTGGTCCTTTTCTGAGTTTTTTGGTAGAAGGCAAGTGATGATATAAAAAGCGTTCACTCTCTTTATGCCTCTTTCATTTTAGAGTAAGGTTTATTCATCCCCTCATTCCTCTTCAAAAAAACAGTAGAAAGAGGAAAAAAATAATGTAGAAACTTCAAGGGAAATACAAATGAGACTCTTCATGAAAACAAGTTGCACAGTTTTCAAAGAGTCAATTTGAGTTACAATGCCCATTAAGGACACCTTTCTAGATCTGTGTTGAAAATTGGAAGAGGCACTTCTTTGAACCCATTAGCTATTAAAAATGGAATAAAGATGTAAAATAGCTGATGCCCAGAAACTTAGAGATGATGATTTTCTCCTGAGTTTTAAGGTCAAGTACAGTATTTCAAACAGAAAACCCAATTACTGACAAGCTTCTCAGGTTTTCTAATCCACAGAGACAACAGTTTATTATGCCTTGCCATGCTGCTGTCAAACATCACCATGAAATTTAATCTCTAAAATCAGAAATTGAGGATCCTTTTCTAAATAATCATAGGATTTCTTGTTTGATGTCAGAAAGCAAGAATGAGATAATAGTCTGTTTTCTAAAAAGAATCACTGTGAAATTAATGAAAGCCATCAAAAAGAACAAAGGTCACAACTGGGAGCTTGTGGGGATTACAGAAGACTTGTAAATCCAGTGGTGATCATTGACAAGATCTTTTCCAGGAGGCTTTTCCTCCAACAGTTGGATTTATCTGCCCCGTTTGTGGTTGTCTCCTACACTCTAACTTGCTGCTGCTGCTGAGGTGAAGTCTTGAGTGGAAATCTCCAGTCTCCTGGAGCTTTCAGAGTACAAACTCAGTTAACCTTCTACAACGAGGAAGCTCTCCCCACGAAAGGGAGGAGTGTGCTCCTGGCATTGTGGTCTGAATGTCAATCAGTTATCCTGAAAACTGAGGGAATAATTTTGGCCTTTACTGCCGTTCCTGTGCTGCAATTGGAAGGAAAGATTTGTTTGGGACTCAGATCTTAGGACTATGACTTGTGGTTTGATATACTTAGTGGCAGTTCCTGTGGACCAATGAATTAACCTGTAATTTCATGTTGTCTTAAGCAGCAGTATTGATCCATAACGATGATTTTTCCTAAAACTGGGTAGGATAAAAATCTGTGTAAGAAGTTCTAGTTTCCTCAAAGTTCATGAAGGTAGATACTTTTTTCTCTTAAAAAAGTTATCAAACCATACAGTGTTTAGTGAATTAATAAGCCCTTGATAGTAATTATTTGTGCATAAAGAAAATGAGTGACTATGAGATGAATGTAAGCAAACTAAAATAAATATTTATAGAAATAAGAAACAATAAAATATAATTAAAAATTAATCAAAAGCTAGTGGAAAAAACTTCAGTTCACCTCTGACCTACAAATATTTGCCTTTGATTGAACTTAAATATATAGATTCACAATACCTCAACCTGTGTGTCAGAGAGATGCTTAAAACATGTTTAAATCCATACTTTTTCAAACAAACATTTAAGACTCCACTTAATGCCAAGGGTCATAAATATTCTTAAACTTAATTGTGTCCCACCAGGCTGAATTTTGCTGCTTTGAAAGCCAAATACCCTGCTGACTTAGGTGATCTTAGACACATGTAGTTTCTCTCCCTGTCTTGGTGCCTGTATGTGGAATGAGAAGAGTGCAACCTGGGAAGTTCCATTAGTCAAAATTCCTGGAGGTTTCTGTGAGTGCAGTGCTAAGCTGAAGCTTTCCTGCAAATACCCTTTTGAAGCCCCAAAAAAGTTTGTAAAGCAAAGGTAACACACATTGACTTGTCAGGTTGATTCCCATGATCAGTGAGAAACACACAGTTTCTGGTTCACCCATTCCTCCTACTCCAGTGCCTTCCCCACTTCTTAGAGATGGTGACAGGGAGGCTCCTCAGATGATGATTTTATCTTCAGGTGGATATGCCATGTGCTTTCTGACTGCTGATGTCACTGCAAGAGATGTGCTCGCTCCACTGCAGTGCACTGTCGAAGCACCCTGTCCTCCTCTCGAGGGTGAAGTCAGCTGTAGAAACAGCCAAGGAAATACTTAAGTGATATTCACTCTTTCAAACATCCTTAGAAATCCCTGTGAAGTCAGGCACAGCAAACACAGAGGGAGAGTACACTGGGGCAATCATTAATAAAAAGGTTATGATAGTATGATTTAAAAAAAAAATTATAAGCTTTTGCACTCATCCCTTTAAGGTCTTTATCCAAAAGATACTGACACAACTCTTCTGCATTTTCATTCTATTTTAAAGGTTTTTGTGTATGTTTTTCTACCTGCTGAAATGACATAGACCTCACGTGTGCCATCACCATCGTGGCTAAGGCTTCACGACCAAAGGTTTGGGAAGGGCTCTACCCACGCTTGCTGCAAGTGTGCTGATGGCTAAAGAAGCCAACGAGAGCTAGGTGAGTCCTGTTGCAAAAGGCACAGCAGGAAGTCTCCAAGGGTGGTATCGGTGAGGCACAGTTCTTCCTGCACTGTCTTTTCTCCTGAGACTGATCCTGGAGATGTGCCCTGCCCAGCACAGCTCCATGTAATTCTCCCAGAATGGCTGTGCTGGGAAGTTGAAGCTCCAGGTGTTGGTGGGAGATATTTAGAGGCACTATAAGAGCAGGGTGAGGGTGACACAACCTTTTCTTTGGCCCAGGGCTCCTTGTTTCCATGCATTTGGCTTCTAAGGTGGGTTTCTCCTGAATTATTCTCTGGTTTTCGTTGCTTGTTTTTACTGTTACGTATTAAATTATGATTTAGTTGTTTCGAATTTCCTTGCAGAGCTTCCAGTATTACTCAGGCAGAACTGAAATTTTAATGTTGGTTAGAGAGCCGCTTGATGAACTTTCATTCTTTTCCTTGCTTGTTGAACCACACTGATTCAACTATGTTTTCTATTCCATCTACTTAATTTGTAGAAAAATATCTCACAATTGTGATATTTATATGGCAGACTTTGCAATACAAAATCCCCATTTACAATAGTTTGCATGTGTGCTTATATTACATTAGGAATTATTGTTTTAATTTAGGAGCAGACAAAATAATCACTGGGATATAGAGGCAACCTCCTACACAATTCAAAATCAATATTTTCTGGACATTATCAATGATTGTAAATATTTGTTAGAATTGAAACTGTTTGTAATCTAATTCTGTCCCTTGTTCTAAGGGAGAGCTATAGCAATATTACTTCTGAAGGTCTCTGATAATCCAAGATGATCCAAGTGATTTTTTGAATGTAGCCAATAGTATTTACTGTTGAATAGTATAAACAATTTTGTAGGTGCAAGGTTTGGCTCATGGTAGGTGTAAACTGGCCTAGCTGAGCTGAGTTCAGCTGGGTTGCTGCAGCAGCAGCTGTCGTGTGGTCTCTGCCCTCCACCCTACTCGAAGCAAGCAGGAATTGGGAGGAGCAGCCAGGCTTGCTCAGCTCACCTATGAAGAGGTGGGTCAGGTCACGTGGAGCTGTGGCAGCAGCCCAAGCCTTTACCTGAATACGTTAATGCTTACCCAGCCTTTCCAGCAGTGGATACTGGGATGCACTTTTACCTCCACTGAGATTCCATGTGCCAATATTAATGTGGTTTTGTTTTAGAGCTTAAACCGCTATTTATGAAAACTGTGAAATGTGTCTGCATAAAAATGGTGCCTGTTAGGTCAGTACTGGTTTCATAGAAAGGGATATTGAGTCTTCTCTTTTATTTTTCTTACTATTGCCAATCAAGGGCAAAGCAATTGAACTTTGAGGGATACCGGGGCTAGCAGTCAGTGGTGTGATGGAAAGTACTTTTTCCCTTGTGTTAGTTCTGCTGTAGGAAAAGGAGCTCTTAATTTCCGAGAGCAACTCGCTGGCATGGTTGTGGAATCATCTTCTCTATTACTGCTGTCTGCACCTAATGAGGAGAGTGAGAGTGCACAGGCTTTGAACAATGAAATGTTATTATTGATGATATATCAAGGACTGTCAGAAAAAGTTATCTGACTTTCTCATTTTGTGGTAAGGTAGCAATTAAAGGAGTCAGTTGTTCATTTTCAAAGGAAAACTCTGCTCTGCAGGTCATTAAAGGCAGGATTCATCTAACCCCTCTTCAGCTGTTATATCCCTAAAGCCCCAGGTAGACGCCATTTGTAATCAATGAAAAGTGAGATGTTTCCTCATGATAATAATAAACCTTTTGCTAAAACTTAATTGTGTAAGCGTAATAAAGGATTGTCAAGTCAGGCTATAGAAAATGGCTGCTGTTTTGTAGCAGTTTTGGTGAGTTAAATTTGCATCTGATCAGTTGGGAGTTTGAGAAAAATATGCACTACAGCAGTATTTTGATAATGAGCAGTATGTGATGCCATGACAATATCCTCCACTTTTTCAGGACAAAAAACCCCAGCCATATTGGTATATGAGATCTTGCCAAGAGTTGAAATACATTCCTCCTTGCAAACTGATTATTGTGTAGCCTATTGAGGCAAATCTGGCTATTTCTATTTGCTGCAGTTTGGATCACATTAGGGAGAAGTCTTGGAACATGAAAACCCAAATCCTTACAAGTGAAACATAATCAGGCGATAGTCTCCAGGAGTGTGTCTGATATGGTCTAGGATCTAATGGATGTTCAGCCTGTGGGGCCAGACTAGAAATAACTTCCCACAATGCATAAAGGGTGGGTGATGATCCACAGCATCTACTGGTTTATGATTCATGTTAATGCAAAGCAGCCTATGATAATTGGATATTCATCATAAACTTTATTTCACATTAATTCACTGTCTTTTTCTGTATGTTTAAGACTGATATTATAGATATTAGCCATGTAGATATCCATGTCCCTGACCCTCAAAATTCTCCCAGGGCGTGGGTCTGCCTATACCTGTGTAAAGCTATGCCAGCTGTGGTTTCCCTGAGTGATCAGCATCCTATGGAGCTCTTTCTTTTCTTCTCTCCTTCTTTCCCTTGCAAGAGCAAACCTTGGTTGTATGGAATAGTCAATGGTATCTGCATCAGCAGACATTGTCCGAAGTGTATTGACTGCATAGGATTTTCCGTGGAGTCCTAGAATCTGTCTCCCTTTTCCCTTCCCTTCTGTATGCTGGCATTTTTGTCTGTATTATTAAGAAAAATTGTATCAATCATGCAGATTTATTAAATACAGTTGAGCAGTTTGGGCAAGACTCCTTTAACTTCTTTGGGTTTGATTATTTTTTTAAAAATATCAAAAAGTACCTTTTACAAACTCAGATTGCCTTGATAATTATTTAAACCAGTGCAAAGTCAGTGTGAAATAGCATCTGACAAAAGCTCAAGATTACAAACTTAGTTTTGAGACATCTTTAGTGGAGAAACTCATTTCTGGTTTCCCAACTGTTAGCTTATTTTATTTTTTTAGTGGGTTTTGAGTTATTCAAAACATTGTACAAAATTAAAAAAAGGATGTAAACTAAATATAATTACTGTTATATAGTCAACAATACTATTCCCAACAATGAGCAGAAAAAAATTCTGGTTGGAAAAATGTGTGCTAAAATTGGATTATAACTTAGAGTATCATTTATCCAAATAGATTTCACAGAGTTATAAAGAGAAACATTTTTTGGAATTAGGGTGAATGAATGCATTTATTTCAGTATACCAAGTTAACACCTTTAGAGCAACTTCTATGGCAGAAAAGCTATTTAAAAGGCCACTGCAATGAAGAATGACTGACAATATGGAGCAGTACAGAAGGGACCTCATCAGTTTTTTACAGGAGAAAGAAATTAGGGAGCTAAAGCTCTCAGAGGGCAAGAGTCAGGCAGCGTAGCAAGGAAGCCCTTATCAGAACTGTCTGTTCAGCTACTGCACAGCAGCCATTGCAGTTGAAATTCAGGTGAGAAGGGTCTGAAGATACTGTAGAAAAATGTGAAATAAATTTGTAAAATGTCCAGTCCTCATGGAATTGTCTGTTACAGAATTTAAGATATACAAGCAAAGAAGCAGACAGAGCTGTCCTGGTAATGAGTAATAAGGAAATACTTTTTTACTAAAAGGCATTCTTGTTTGCTAGTAATGATGGTATCACGGTAAGAATTAAATATCAGCATCAGATGCTCTTATGTCACTCATGCAGTAGGAATAGCTTGGAAGGCTTTTTAATGCTGTAATTTGGAAGCTGTGTTTTACAGTAGATAGTGAAGTTAAGCAGTAGCAAGGATGCAAAACTAAACAGGTATTTCAGGTAACTGTACTTAATCTGCAATAAAAATTAGAGGTGGAGGATGTGGGGAAACAGCAACAAACCACCACAGAACTAAATTTATGTTAAAGCTCTTTAAATTTGCTGGAAAATATACTAGATTCTTCCCTTGTTATAAGCATGTTAAGGGAATTTGACCAGTGAAGTGAGAGGGGACAGGCAAGTAATGGGAATGCACAAAAGGCAAAACCCCTTCAACTTGTCTTAACACAGGTTTCCTGTAGTGGAGAAAGAAATATTAAACCAATGAAAACTGTAATCTTACCCTGAGGGGTAAATTGTCACCCTTTCTGTCTCTGACTTTCGCATGTAGTATCTACATTTATTCTCTGCTCTTTGATAATTCCATCAGGCTTTTTATTGCAGCATACAACAGCTTCATACAACAGGGGTATTTTATGCCCCGCCATCTCTGATAGGATGCCTTAGTTTAGATTTTCTTGCCTCATCACCTCTGGGTCCCAGCATGGCTTGTGCACAGGGGCTTGTGCTTAACCCAAAAAAAAGGACTCAACACCCCTGAGCTTGTCATAACAATTGCCAACTCGTGACAGGTCACTGTCCGTGCACTGAAGTTTGTGTTTCAGGTGTACAGACATGAGACACAGACTTGCTATGTGGAAGAAATTTGGTAATAAAAGGTGTCCCAAAAAAAAGACACTGCTTGCCCAGAGAAGGAGTTGTAACACTGCAGGAGGAGTAGCAAGGTGTGAAACAGAGTCTGGATGCAGCTATCACTCCTTTGAAAATATGGGTAGCTGTGAACTAAATTCTAACAGGTTGGTCCTTACGCACAGTTGTTAGACCTTTGGATAACACGTGTGCTTCTGAATTAAGCTGAGAATAGATCTAACCAGGAAAACATCTTATGGATCTTGCTGTAACAGAACATGGAGAATTGAAAGTCAAAGCTATGAAACACTGTCAAATTTGGGAAAAAATTGCAGCACTATTAATGGGTCTGATCTTGAACTTTGCATCCATCATTTTTGTAATGTTTGTTAAATTCCTCTACAGAAATGGCTCTTTAAAAGAGCATTAATATTATGTAATTTTAATACATACATTATATGCTCAAATCCTAGTCTTAATCTCCCAGCACCATTCTTAAGCTCTTAGTATGTTTGGTTAAATAACTTATACAGGGCTAGAAATGTAGTAACTCTCTGCCATGAATGAGTTACAGAAGCAATTGAATATTCCAAACATTTATTTCTACTGTGATACTTCTTGTCAGCTCAGAATTTGCGATTGTTTGCTTTTACTGAAATTCAGTGACACGGCATATGACACTCAATGTTTAGCTATTGCAAAGGATGAAGATTTTATTATTGGCCTGGTTTTGGTGGCATAACCATAGTTGCATTTATATATGATGCTCTAGGTTATTAAGGATCTCTCTAAATCAAAGCTGAGAGAACTCAGTAAGTTTATCTCGCATGCTCTTAAGGCAGAGAATGGGTATGCTGTTACTCTTAATGAAGGCATATAAGTGTCATTCCTGTCTCTGGGCCTTTTATGCTTATTTCCAAAGTCTTGTGTTAAAATTCAGAGGAATGAATATATTGATTTGCTTGGGATATTGGCACTTGTGTTTCTCCCACTTCAAAGCCCCTTTCAAGAATCTTCAGAAGATTAGCACCAGGCATGAGTAGACAGATAACTAACCTTCCTAGGAGAAATGTGCATGTCTTGGAGCAGCACCTTTGTGACGTTTGTAATTGGGGTTTTTGGTAATGCTATTAAGAGAGCTATAAAAACACATGCACTGAAAATATCGTGAGTTTCAGTATCTCCAGGGTTTCAAGTCATACCTCCTAGGTCTGAACCAGAGAAACATCAGCATTAAGTTAATACTTTCTTTTTCAAGCAAAATTATTATACTGCATCTACGATTTACAAACACATCATCTGACCAAAAAACTTGTGACATCTGAAAAAGTAACTATATGGGTTTGTAAAGAGGATTCTTTGTAACCTATATGCACTCTTTAAAACAAGAAAAAAGCAAAATTAAAAAAAAAACCCAACCTTTTTTATTCTTCCTATCAGTACCAGGAGAGCTGCTGACATTCACATCATGTCTTGTGAGATCAAGTCAATAAAGTCAGTTGGCTGGAAAAAGTACAGGACCTGGAAAATATGAAACTGAATTTCTATTCCTTTCCCTTGCACATTCACTTTTACAGACCAGACAGACCTTATTTTTACAATGTTGCTTTTTTGCCATGGTTTTTCCTATGACTGCTGTATTTCTCTCAAGTTCAAGGAAAAAGACTCTCCATATACAGTAAGAATTAACTATCAATACCCATGATTTGTATGTTAAGACAAAGCTGGTATGGATTGGCAAACTTCTTCAGAGGGTAGTTTTTCATCATCTCATTCTGGTGGTAATATGGATGAGATTTCAGTAGGCTGGGAATAATGTCAACTTTCTGACTTTGATAAAGTGCAAGGACCTGATATCTGTTTGATCTTATTCTTTGGCAACACTCGCTCATTGAAAAAAAACCCACCTCTAAATCTGGACCTTGTGGATCTGGATCTGGAATTCTATGTTCAAGAGTTCCCTTTCCTGGTAGGATGCTCTGAACCAGATTAATCTAAAAGCATGTGTGCTTTCAAAGAAAAACGGAGAAATTCTTATAATGAATATTTTTAGCTCAAGAACATTTTTATGGCAAGGGAATGTCTTTCATCCAGCTATTCACTATTGACATATTTTATGCATACTTATAGGAGGTATTACTGACAGCCAAAAGGCCAAGAAACTGACACAGCTGTTTGCAGCTGCAATTTTGTGACGGTTGCTTAAAAGTGGCATAGCTCCTTCTTTCCATATCTGCAGGTAGGGGGCAGTTCGGAAGGACAGACCTTCTCCTACACCAGACTGTACATTTGTGGGGCCAGACAGCACGCTGGAAAGGATTCCATACTGCAATGAAGTCTGAAGTGCCAGCACATCCTTAGCTTTTGCATCCCCAAGAGTCTTAATACTGTATCAGCAAAGAGGTGTTACACACAAGTCCTCTGCCCAAGAGCTTCCCAATCTTGTGACCTAGAGGGATCGAAGGGGAGTGTGTTTCCTCCCAAGCAGTTCATTCCTTACCACAAGGGCCACGTTTCTTGTTTGAAATTTGGCTGTGATTGGCAGACTCTGAGATTCTTTGGGTAAGGTTAAAAATATAGTTTCAAATGTAATGCCAATATTGTATTTCTAATATTTATTTCTATATCTAACATTGAGCAATGCATTAATATCAGGTGTTTGTGAAGAGTCACGTTCTCCATAGGGTTCTTTTGCTGGCATGTTTAGATATATTCACAGGCAAACTGGGCTTTCTGGGCATATGGTAAGACTCAGATTAAAAAAAAAAAAAAAACCCAAAAAAAAAAGCACAGTGCCTAAAGATAAGGCCCAAATCTCCTAAGTGTTCTGGCAGCAGATGCCTCTGGCAGGGTGCTGGGCATACCAGCCTTATCTCAGAGAGGTGCCATGGACAAGACTTATAATAGTGTAATGCCTCCAAGTCTTGAAAACTTTCCAATCAATTATGTCACCAACACAACTGAAGCCAAGAGGAAAAGTGTTCACTGATATCAAAGGCAGAAAGATTTGATTTATTTTTAGCCTGCTTAAAATATGAAGTCATCCAAGATCGTGTGTGAGGGCACTGTAATGTTATTGAATCCATTTTCAGGAGCAGATATTGATAACAAAGATTTTCATATTCAAAGGGACATCTACTTAAAAAAGAACTTTAAGTCCTGTGAGACCTTCTGATGAAGGATGCTTGTATACAGTGGCTAAATATACTGCAGAAAATGTAGCAGTTTTGGGTGTGATGGTGTAAACTGAATATCAAAAGCAGCTTATGATCATGCTTTAAACAGACCATTAAGATTGCTTCTTTATTTATGCTCTGCCATGTTAGACATGACAAACTCAAACAAAATGTGAATGCATGTTTTTGACTGTGTAAATCTTTAATGGTGAACCTCAGAGACATTTATTGTTAAAGTTCCATTAACACAATAAAAGAGCAGCCTTGCATGTACCATTAGAGTATAGGCCCTGGTCTGTTTGTAGACTTGTAACTGAAGGTTGTTTTACATAAACATTTCTTTACAGCACAGAAGCATAACAGTATTAAGTGGGAAAATACCCTTTAATATAGTCAAACCTAAACATTTGCTAATGTATTCTCTTGGTAGGAAAAATTGATCAAGTTAGGCTTTTGTGAGGTTTTAAGAAAAGTTGGCATTTAGTGCAAAACAAGTCTCCGTTATCTCTGAATTACCTTTATCTTTTCTCAGAACTAGTAAGATGTCATTAAGTTGTACATTAACTACCCAACTCTTCACGTAATACTCCTCAGGTTAACAACTGGGAGTGGGTATTCTGACTCTTGAGGGATTTGTCTTGCTTTCTCCCTTACAAGGATGTGCAGGTTTCTTAACAGGTTTATTCTGCGGGTGGTGGCATAATAAATTTGCTGGGGTCCCAGGTAGGAGTTCACAGGTTGTAGCAGAAATAATGCACTATGAAAGTGTGTTAAATGACCATCAGGAAAAATCTGGAAATAAAACATTTCTTGTATTATTATTTAAATTTGAGTGCTGAGGAACATCTTAAAGTGTAAGTATTTTCAGAACAGATTTGTTCTGGTGCCAGAGTAATATTATTCAAAACAAACAAAAAAAGCCTTGTAGATCTTAGTGTCATTGGTCTACTCACACAATTAAAGATGCTGAAATGCATATGGATTTTTCAGGATGAGTTGCAAATGACATAATAAATAGATGGAAATTGGGCTGTCTAAACCAAAACAGAAGTCTTTAAGTGCTTCCCAGTTTTAGTCAATGGCCAGGTAGAAGTGTTCAATTTGGATACAAAATAGTTATTGCTTGATTCTCTGATTATAGAGTAATTAAAGACTGATGAATAATTTATTAGTTCTCTTAAAATATATACCATCACTTCCATTTTAACTTCTACTCCTGTTCACTTACTGAGCTAACTATAGATTTGAAGTTATGAGGGCTTTGCCAGAAATTGTATTGTCTATATTTATAACAATTTAGAAAAGATAGACTGTATTTTAAAAGGCATTTTTCATTAAGCTTCTATTCTTTCCTCTGCTAGTCTCGTTCCTATTCTGTGTTCAGCATAATCAAGGACAAGCACCTATGAGTGGTGAGGTAGAGACACCTATGGTGTCTCAGTGTTCTCCATCTGCTCCTGCTGGAACTCCAGCTGTGCTGGCTGGGACAGCCAAGGGTGCCTGGAGGGGGACAAAGCCCTGTTCTGCTCCTGAGTTTCTTGGTGTAGCTGGGCTGTGCTCAGTTTTGGGCAGTCAGGGGGAGATGCATGTCAGGGAGAGGGGCTTGTGGAACCCTCAGGGGTTGAAGCACTCCCCTCCAGATGGGGCTGGGGCCAAAAGCAGGCATGGAAGTGAAGTCTTTCCAAACGAATTACCAGTATAGCCACATTCTTCTGTGGCCTTCAGCCCAAAGCATGTAACTTATTTAAAGTGTATAAATAGTTGCAGTTAATTCAGAGAAGCTGACACTCAAGTATTTTTCTAAACTGAAGCATCAGCTTAGCTCTTCTGTGTTTGATTGTCTTGTGTTGTTTATGTAATAGACACTTTTAACTTGACAACTCCTCTGTGCAACATCAAAGATAAATGGCAAATATAAAATTCATAGGGATTGTGTAAAAGATTTTAAATATTTGAAATAGTAATTAAGATCTAACAGTATATAATCCATACTGTATGACAAAGTGAAAAAGTTATTTCTGCTGGGATGAAAATTTAGTAGTTTGAATCCAATTGAATCATTAAATTATAGGTTCTCTTTTATCATTGTGCATGTAAGAAATTATATTCAGAATAGTCTTGGTCAGTATCTGCTGCTTGAAGTAGCTGTGGAATTCCAAGATGAACATGCACAGAATCACAGGATTGTTGGGCTTGGAAGGGACTGCTGGAGATCATCCAGTGTAGCCCCTCTGCCAAGGCAGGCCCACCCAGAGCAGGTGACACAGGAGCTTGTCTGGGTGGGTTTTCAATGTCTGCAGGGATGAGGCATTCAAAACACACACACATAGATCTGTGTAGCAATATATATGCATATGTTGGTCTTATTTAATATTTTTTATTAATTTAAAGCAAACTGGTACAAATATCTAATCTGTGGCCATTATTATTGGAAACAACAAATAATTATAAATTGATATTATTCAATATTAATAGCTACAGGTCAGAGTGTTTCTTTTATCTTTAATCACAAGAAAAGCCTGGGCTGCAGAGTCTTTGGGATTAATTGTAAAGAAAGTCTTGTAAGAAATGGGAGCTGCTCTAACAGCCTTTGATATGTTAGTAAAATGAGCAGTGGTTTTGTATCCTTCCAGACATTGTAGTTTGTATGATGAAATCTGAAAGGATTTTGCAAAATATTTTGGCACTAGAAAATTGCTAATTAGCAGCTGAAAACCAGACAGAGCCAATAGTTTTCCTCTTACTATTTCTCCCAAGTAAAATGCAGCCTCCCTGAGAATACTGAAGCCTAATCCAATGTCATGTGTAACCATGAGATCAGCATTATCTTCCATAATGGTTTAGGAACAAAGGCAGATACCTGCCCAGGTGCCACTGCAGCAGGGCCTGGTGCCACAGCAGGCACAGGGCACACACTTGAGCCTCAAGGGACATCTCCCCTCCCCAGAAAGGTGGAGGGGCTGGATGCGAACTCATGGGAGTTAATGGAGAGAGTCGGACAATGAATACATTCTGCAGGGAAAGGAATAACAGGGGATCTGTTTTGCTGAGAACTGCTTTATTTAAGTACATCTTAAGGAGAAGGCAAAGCCATCTAGCAGCTCAACTTGCACGGAGTGCCCTTGCTGCAAATGTTTATGCTTTTTCATAAGGGATGCTGTGCATGTTAATACTCCAGTGCAGCGCTCAGCTGGGGGAGCTGGGGACAGTGAAGGAGTAAAGACCTTGTAGGGAGGTTATCCTCCTTTGGAAACATCTCCTTTGAAAATACCTGCCATTTTGGGCAGGCTGAGACGTTCTGAGAGATTTTCTCTTCAGAAGCCTTTTCCTAAGCCCCAAGGAAGAGTTATTTCTAGCAGGGTTGATTAAGCAGTATCCAGAAGGGGTGTGCTCTGCTGGAGACAGGGCGATCAGTGGTGCCTTTGGTTGGTGGTGGGTTGTGCTGAGGGGCTGGCCAGAGCCCCTGAGAGCCCTGGCAGAGCTGGAGCTGGCTGAGCGAGAGCTGGCCCAGAGGATCCAGGGCAGCCAAAGTCTGCTCACCCCACGGAGGGAATTGCTGCTTCTCTGCTAGGAAGGCATTTCAATTCACTTGGCAGTCGAAGCACATGAGTTCTTTTTGAAAGTGGTTTACTGCTGAAGGTTATGCTCTGCTTTTCATTAAGTCACAGAGTTTTAAGCATTAGAGTCCTGGATAGTAAAACTACCAGTAATTTCTACTGGCTGTGGTCTACTAGAAACTGTAAACTGGATTCTTCTTTTTAGGTAGGGCTAGATTACAGCAGTTCTGTTAATCTGTTCTGCAGACAGGAGCAAATACTGCAGCACCTTGATTTCTTTACTACATATCAAATATTTCCTACCTCACATATTCTGTTTTTATTTCATGTTAGAATGGGAACCATCAGTTGTCCATCTCAATTTTCAAACATTTCTGCCCAGAATGAGAGAGAATAGACGAAGCTGTGAGTGGCATTATGGCAAATGTTTTCCTATAGGGGTTGTTTTAAGGTGGAAGCCATTTTGACAAGCAAGAATATATATTTTTACAGTGTTTATAGTTAATGTCCTCCATTTCTGACCAGTATTCATCCTATACAGTATCAGCTTAATCTCCCTTGAAATACATAAAACAAGGGAAATGACAAAGAATCTCCACATTAATCTCAGGCAAGCAAGTGTTGCTACTAAAATGCATTTCTGTTTAATTTGAGGGTTATGATTTGTAGTGAATAACATTTCTGTTTGCTCCAAAAGGATATTAAAGCAATAAGGAAGATGGAATCTTGAATTGGAAAATTAGTCACCTCTAAGAATAAAACTTCCGTTTGAAAATGGGGATGTTAATTATTAATCACCTCCAGATACTGTCTCCCGGATGTTCTATGAGTTTTTCTTTATTTGATTATATACATTTTTGACTGATTAACCAATTTTTTTTTACTCTTCTGAGTCATAAATTGAAACACCTGCTGATTAAAGTGGAATTTATCAAGTGTAGGACAGCCTCTTGTGACAAAGCAGTTTAAAGAGCAGAGAAATAACAGGAACTGTTGCATTTAAAGGTGTTGAAACATAGTTCAGAGGAATTTTTTTCTTGGTCTCTCATGCGCACATTTACTGAAGACTGAAAGTTTACAGGCGGAGTTAGATTCCCTCTTTTCAGTTCCCCTTGTTTTTTTAACGAAACTCAAGATAGAGAAGAATTTTTCCCATTCCCTACCACATTGTTTGAGGGTCTCTTATTTTTCTCTTTGATGGTATGTTCTGCCCATCAAGCAACACGCTTCCTTGCAGCCCAAAGCGAGCCTGATTTTTTGGTTTTTTTCCTAGCTACTTAAGCAGCACACTGGGCTGTGCACGACCAGCTGGCTCCAGGTAACTAAAGCTCATGCCAGAGAATGATCTGTCTTTCCTTTGTATGTCAAACTTTACTCTGGTTTATGTCCCAAATCTGGCTCATAAATGAAGCAGTAGGTTGTCAAATACTGAACATACTAAGTGTGTTAATCTGTGGGGTTGTGCTTGACTGGTCTCCTAGAATTCCTCAGTAGGAGCCCATATGACAGAAGATCTACATGATTTTTTTTCTATTTCTTTCTAAATTGTCACGTATAATACGATTTTATCCTGGTATGAGGGGTGGAATTTCTTCAGATCTGCTGTTATTCCAGTAGCTGATGGCTTCCAAGGAAGTGTGCTCATATGAAGGGGAAAGATGTGAGATTGCCTCTGGAGGGGATGGCCCTCCCTCACCTATGCCTTGAGTTTGTTGAATTAGCATTATTGGTTTTTCCACTATGATTTTCAGGGTCAGCTGGCTGACCCTGTCATTGTCACAAAGGATCTAAGTGGTTTGGTAGTTTAATTGTTACTTGGTTTATAACAGCTATCAGAAGCGTATCAGTCAGGGCTGCCTCAATACACTGTGGAAGCTGGAATAAGGTGTGACATTACACTGTCCCAAACCTACTTTCCAGAGCTGAAAACCATAAGGAGGGGATTCTCACTAGAGACAGATTCATAGAAAAGCATAACTTTCAATTATTCAATGGGGGATGTATTTACCTATTTAACTGAATGTAGGATTTTGGCATTTTATTGAACTATGAGACTAAGGCCAGAAAAGTTGCTCTGACTTCTACAAAAACAGGTAGGAAATGAGACATTAAAAATACCACAACTGTTATATCAGCCTAACAAGCAGTAGTGGTCAATAATAAACATATTAGAAAAATGACTACGGTTCAAATCACTCAGGTAATTGTCCTCTGCTGCCTGCTCTGTATTTATTGCATGCAGTGGCACAGAGTGGCACAGCAAGAAGTTGTCTTTTTACTGCAGCACATCTTCATTTACTTTGAATGTGAAATCATTTCAGAACAAACAGCAACTGCAATGACTGAAGTCAATGTGGTTTGCTAGAGAACTTTGCACTAATGATTTCTACAGAGGGAATTCAGCCTTGTTAAAAAGTATGTAAACAGTAAGAAGCAATTCTAAAGCCCTCTGATATCAATTGAAGCTTTTCTATCTCAGAAACTCATATATGTTTGCTTTAGAAAAGCAGCTTCTCTACAGTGGAATGCTCACAGCAATTTCAAAAACAGCAAAGCAATTAGTTTTCTTAGGCTGCAGTTGCTGAGGAAAAATGTAGAAAGGAAAAATAGAAGACATCTAAGCAATAGGATGGGACAAGAATGGAATAAGGGCCTTTCATACCCTTTTATAGTAATACAAACAGTGCTAAATTTGCCATGTCATTGTAATGATCTTGATATTATTTTATCTAATTGTGATAATGGTTCACTTTAATTATTACAAGAAATGAAAAAATTAATACAAATGTAAATAAATATCATGCTGAACCTTTTATGTGAAGATAACTTTATCTTTTCTCACTCTTGCAAGGAATCACCTAATAACTTTCAGCATAGACTTGTAGGTTTTTCATTATTTTTACATTGTGCTTCTAGAAATGACACTGAAGGTAAAATTGCGTTCCCATATTGTGCAGTACGCAATATGTTACCTGAGGCCCGTATTTTCAATTTCATGGCCAAACTCACATAGTTTTTTCTATTTGCCCTAAATGAGCACAGTGTTGCCCGAGCAAGAAAGAGTAAAGAGTAATTTTCTTTACTCTCCACTCAGAGAACACTGTTAATCCCTAAAGTGTGAGGGGACACAATGCAACTGGATATTTCTCCTTCCTTTTTTTTTAGTGACCCATTACTAAAAGGCCCTATTTTGTGACTGACTCTGAAGCATGGTGTACCTAAAATGCACAAAAATACTCCAGACAATTATGCTTATTCCTGGGAGAAACAAACTATCAGAAATATATTAATGGCTAAAGCTATAATGGAAGTGATAATTCTTGGGGAAGGAGAAAGCCTTCCTGATATTAGGAATTAGCAGAATGAAGGAAGCTGTCTGGTAATACTCACTGTTCAAAAAGAGTTATTAAAATAGTCTTTCTTGATGTGTCTGATAACTTCTTGTATAGGCTATGGTTCAGATATGAACAAGACTAAGACTGAACTGTTGGGAGTTTTTTCCTCATCTAACTTTGCCTCCCTACCAAACAGGTGCTTGCCTTTGAGCTGCTCAGCTACACTTCCTCACAGAGTCAGTTCTAGGACGTGATTTTTGTCTGCTGTTTCAGACAATTGCCCAGTGTGAGACTAGTTGTACCTAGAACAAATGTGCCTCTCCCCTGTGTTTTTAAAGGAGTCCAAACTCCCTGATGAAATGGAGCTGTAGCTCCTCTGACACAAGGTGAGCTGAACCCTGCCAAAAAAGCCAAGGAAGGATGCTCTCCCCAGCTGTGGTACTGCGGCTCTTCTGCCATAGGAACAAATGTTCCTGTGTATGAAGTTAGATGGAGATTTTTGTAATGCTCAGAGATGATGGAAGTAGAAATAGAGTTTCTTAAATAAAAAAAAGTTATTGCTCAAGGCAAGCTTTTATTACCATTTTGTCCCTTATTAGTTCAGTTCAGTGAGTAAATTCATTGCTAACGGTTCACAAAGAAGTTACTGCAGTGCGTGTTACCCGCTCCCCTCTCCCCAAGCTACCTATACAAAAGGCTTCTCCGATGCTTAATGGTCATGTCTTCTGGTGGCCCACCTTTCCCAGCTGCCACAGAGGTTAAGTGAGAGCACAGGACATCTGCTGAGCTGAAGTGGCTCACAGCAGTTGAGGACAAGAGTATCTAAGCTGTGAATTTGTTCCTACTGCATGCTACTTAACATAATAATTGAAATCTAGATTGTTCTCTTCAAATTAACAAATGTAGGGCTTTTCCGCTGATACACCATTTTTAGCTGGAGAGTTTAGAAGGTTCCAAGTCTTATGCTTTCCACTTCTTTAATGTAAGATATTACATAATGTATTTGCCTGTGATGCCCTTGGAAGAGGACTTCTTGTTCACTGTTTGTTTACACAAAACAGAAATGCACAAGTCTCTGACAATAAGAATCTGACTAATCAGTGTGACATTTGCAAAAGTAATCACTGATTACAGAAGGGCATGTAGAGATTGAGCTCAAACTTCCCAATTATAAAATATCAACTCAGCAGAGGTATAGAACTAGAACTTACAGGGCAATTTTTGAAGCAGTCCAGCTTCTCTTAAGTTTTGAAGATCTCTCTAAACTTGTGACTCTTCACCTCATAGTTGATTTGACAGGGTTAGCTTTTCTGTAATGTTTACTCACCTTAGTAATTTTAGTCATTTCTCTGGATGCAACTTGGACTTGCCACTGAGTCCAGCTGAGTCCTAAAGGTTTCCCCTAAGCTCATTGGTGCTGTAGCAATATGGAAAATATAACCACAGACCTGCAGTTTCTGGCATATTCTCCTGTGTTGCAGGAATTATCAGTTGGTCAGTGATGATCTGCCCTGCCACTTAAGTAAAGTGAGCAAATGGGATAATTTCACTTATGTTTGCTGTACAAAGCTTCTCAGGGAGCTGAAGTTTTGGCTTGAAATCATACTTTTACAGGATTAAGGAAGGGTTGTCCAGATTTATAGCTCTAGAAACATGCTTATAGGTATGAGCTCAAACTCTTTGTGGCCTATTTTCTCCGTCTAGACTGAGCACAAAATCTCTCAGAAGTCTAATTAATTAATGCACTTGTATTAACTTCATGGAGTTTTGGAAGACTAGTCCTGACTGTTGAACTATAGCTGTAACTCACTGAGAACCTCGAACACTGAATTCTTGCTTTAACAAGACTGAAATAAGACTAGAACTCAGCCCATATTTAATATCTACTTCAAATTGGCAGTGATAGCATGAGGTTAGTTCTCCCCTGACAGTCCTGGCAGAACAAGGTGGGTTATATAAAATGCTTTTGCATAAATGCATAGTAGCAAATAATGGAACACCTTCAAGAGGTGACCTGAGAGAGATGATGAGTACAATGTATTTCTTTTTACAGGCTAGCATTGAGCGTTGGAGATTTGGGAGTTTGAGATTATTTTATTCCTAGTTTCTACTGTGCAGTTCTAACACAGTTGATTTAACCTAGCCTTGATTTGATTTATGTCTCAGTACAGTGAATGCAAAATAGAATAAACTTCACAAAGATATTAATAGACTTAATGCTAGATGGGAGTTCTGTTTTCTCCCTTGTTCCTCAAGTCTGGCACTGCCATCAGACAAGAATAGTGTTTTCCCCTTCACAAAAGACTGAGCCCTCTATGGTAATGAAAGAGTAGAGAAAAGGACAATTTCATCTCTGCTGTTGGTCTCTTGTGTAATACTGTGAAGATTAGATACTCTGATTTTCCTACCTATTATTAAGAAAGTATTAAGATTTCATGGCTGAAGAGCAGCACAGAAGGGCAGGTGATTCTGTTGATATAGCTGTCAAAATTCAGCACATTAAAGGGTTAAGAACTTGGTATCTTACAGCAAAGATTTTTAAGAATCTGATATTCCAGATGTCTATCCAACATCAGTTGCAGCAGAAATTCTCTGAATAATTTGCATAGCAACTGTTGCTAAGAAAAAAAACTGCAGCCTAAACCAAATTTCTGATAAATTCAAATCCTATCAGCAGTTCCAGCAGCTGGAGAAGACTAAATATACATAGTTCAAATGGCTGGCTTCCTCCAGCAATGGTATTTTTAGATGTTTCAAAGAAAAATGATTCAGAATACACAAATATTCTTGCTATATATAAGCCTGGGGGGAGGGGGCAATAGCCATATCAAGGCGACAGAGCCTTCAGGTTTCAGATGTGTTGTCTGATCGTGGACACAATTCCTGTCTGAAATCTGATGCACCTGCTCAAGCTGAGGAACTGATGCTCAGAGGAAGCTTCTGCCTCCCATAGGCAAGGTGGTGAAATGGGCGTTTTCACAGAGGCCTCTGAATCAAAACAGAAATGATTGCAAATTCATAGAGCTTCCCTTGTTAGGAAGTAATCCTAAGTCACAGTGGGAGGTAATGGAGAACCTCATGCTCCCTTTCCGTGGGGAGCATAGATTTGGTCTTCACACACCACTTCTAGTTGAGTTTTATTCCCAAGTCCTTGAAACAGTAGAGTTACATCCCTAAAAATTATCTCTGGTGGAATGCTTTTGGGAAAATGCACCTCCGTACCATCTGAAATGAAATCATGAAAGGTTAAAAGTGAAGTTGAGCGAGATGGGGCACGTGCTGAATTGCTCTGTTTGGCAATGTTGGCAGCTGCTGCCATCCTTAGGAGCTGCGAGCAGCTCAGCCTTTATGTGGCACAGGCTCCCCTGGCCCTGTCAGTGTGGCTCCTCTGTTCTGGTCCCTCAAGCCAGTGGGGAGGAAGGGCAGGGGAGCAGGATCAGGGGGCTCTGGTCCTGACCCCTCCAAGCCAAAAGCCAAAGCAAGTAGTACCGAAGGGCTAGAGCTTTTCTCCTGGTTTATTTTTAACTTTTAGTTGGCTTTGAGGGTATTAAGCCATTATTGCTTACCTAAAGCCCTAAATGCTGAAGATTTTGTGCTGATGAATGAAGTGCATTCCTGCCTTATTTCTTGTGTTTGTTCATTAATAAACATTAATAACAACAATAATTGTTCTTAACAGCTTTCTAGGAAGGTAACAATTTTATCCTGGACAATATACATTATTAGAGAAAATGATAGCATATGTTGCACTCTAAAATATAGTGCAATATTAGCAGGGAGGGCTGACAGTATCTTAATACTGTTCTCATAATACATGTTAACATTGTTTGGGATATTTAAAGGCAAAAATCCTGCCCTTTCTCCCATAAGAATTTCTTTTATTACACCCGTCTGGAAAAATTTGGGGAAGATGAAGTATAACTAATAACCTATTAAGATCTCAGTACAGCATTTCCTGGATATTCAAAATGCCAGTG
This sequence comes from Campylorhamphus procurvoides, assembly GCA_013396655.1. Lineage (NCBI taxonomy): Eukaryota > Metazoa > Chordata > Aves > Passeriformes > Dendrocolaptidae > Campylorhamphus > Campylorhamphus procurvoides. Next base: position 219,878 of record WBMV01003419.1, read on the forward strand.
TTTGCTAAAAGGAATATTTTAATATTCTGCAATGCAAACAAGGTCATAATGTCATGCAAATTAATTTCCAGATTGGAGAGGTCTCCCATTTACACATTTGATATGCTCCATTTCCATAGATGCTGATGACATCAACGCATTTAGTTAAAGCCAGTGTTTTATTGCAGTTGCAATGCAGTGAAATGATCAATGGGTAATACACCCCCCTAATCGCATTGCTTAGTGGCACATCAGCAAAATATGTGTCTTAATATGAATTTGAATGCTTATCTTATTGAAATTAATGGTGAAACTTTTTGCTGGCTCGATAGTCTACAAGACATTTTCAATAGTAGAGGTTACATTGAAAAGTCTTCTGAAATCACACAATGCAGCATTATTGTAATATTGAGCAATAAAGCTGAAAATTTCTTTAATAATGAACTTTGTTAATCAAAGCTGTAGGGAAAACAACTGATTGCCAGATAAATTGTGGGCAGGGGATTTTTTTCACCTTTTGTATTTTCCAAATGCCGTATATAACAGTGTTTTCAGGAATAGAATAGCAGCTGTTTGTGAGGGTCCTTCAGAGGCTTTGGTAAAGAGTTTTGTGACTTCTCTACATCACCGGTTTGCCAGAAGTCATACAAATCACACTGCTGTTATGGAGTGTAAATGAGACTTCCTAAATACATGAGATGCCAGTGAGTTGTGTGAATCTGTGGAGGTCTCCTATAATTGATGGGGAAAATTGCTTAATGAGCAAATAGAAAATTTCTATGTAGAAATTTCTGCTTCAGAAAGTAATTTTAGAACATTCTTCACAATGCCTGAGCACTGTGGACTTGATGTGTAGGGAGGTACTTTAAAAAATGAGTGTGTTATTGGAATAGGTCACATAATTGTGTGCTTCTGTATTCCCTGGTTTCTGCCCTGGCTCTGCCTGCTTAAACACATTTGAATTCAGAAGAAGTACCGTTAATTACTAAAAGAAATGTCATTAGAGCCCTTCTCATCAAAGAGCTTATGATAGGTTAACTCTGGTTTAAGTGTTTGAAGGATGTCTGCATAAATGGACAAGGCTTAGTTTGGAGTTTTTAATCCAGGTTAATTATTTCTGCTGTTTTCCCAAACTCTGTAGTGACCATATACATTTCAGTTGCTTTGGAAAGTAATTATTAGTGTTCCAACACTGAATGAAAATTCTGGAGGCTCATCCCAAGAAGGCTGAGTGATGGCTTATGTTCACCACAGCCAGTCACAGGCTCTGAGAGGAGGAGGAGTTTCTAAAACTTTTCAGTGGGACAAACAGAGCACACTGTACTCTTCACAGCAAGTACCGAGAGTCTTTGCTGCCCAGAATTCCTCTGCCAGGCTTAGTTTGCTCTTTTAGTTTCTAAATCCTGTCCCCTTCTGATATCCTTGTTCCTTCCAAAACTTAATTCGGGATCTCAACAAGGCAGGTGATTCATTTTACACTTACAAGGCAAGAAATTCTTGACATTGGAGCTGTGATGTGTGTGCTGTGACAGATCCCCGGCATGCGTGCAGTGTCATGGGGATTGTATTTAGTCAGCAGTCTCCAGCTCAGGATCCTACAGCACTGAGCACCAGGAAAACAATCAGCAGAGCCTGCAACCTGCTGACAGGGCATTACTTCAGAATGAACAGGGCTGGGGGAGAGAGAAGGTTAAATGAAGGTGGAGGGGTCAGGGGAGTTGCATTGTGACCCGGTGCTCAGGCTAGAGTATGAATGCAAGCCAGCCTGGCAGGATGTATTTAACACACAGCTCAGAATCTTATGACTGCTGTGTTGTCTTCTGGATAATGCAACTCAATTCCCCTTTCCCCAAGTATTTTTTTTATCTGAATTGAATCCTAAGTGTCACATTTGGAGGCTCTCTGCCTTTACTTAGAATTCCTGAGAGGGAAGCATCTCTTGCCAGGGAATTTTCAACTCCTGCTAGTGCAGGCAGAGTTGTTTATCTGCTTTTTACTTTTCAAATGGTTAATGATAATGAACTGTAATTGAGAATTGCTTTGGGCTCATTAATATGCATGTTGTCATCCATTTATCTCCGTGTTTCCTTTGAAATCACCTTCTCAAGGGTTTTGAATGATTTTTGGTATTCATTTTTTTTCTTCCTCCCTTCCTGTTCGTATTTGCAGGTTTTTGTTTTTGTTCCTTTTTTTAGAACTGCATTTTTCTAATTATTTTTCTGAGTAAATTTCTGATTCTCAATTTTTCTGTTCCTGTAGGCTTATTGATTTCTAACCACTCTATTCTAGCTTTTTAAATGTATTTCCAGTATACAAATAGGAGTAGAAAATGCTTCCTAACCTAAAACATTGTTATAGCTTGGTTAGCCTCTTGTTATTAATGCATCTCCTCTTGCTGTCTTAAGACTACTGAAAACAAGATGTTGTATTTCTACCTTTTTTTTCTTGACCAAAAAGCAATTATGGAGTAATAATGTATCTCCCTGAGTGTTTGGGGGTTTTTATTTTGTTTGAGCAAGAGTGTTTTGTTATTGTTGTGTACAAAGGAACTTCTGTAGACTCTTAGCCATTCCTAGTGTCTCTGCTTCTCAACCTGTTGGAATTGGGCCCGCAGCTGAATTCCTTAGAGGTAGCATGGACCTGTATTGCTCCTCACCTCCCTCATTCTGTATAAATTCAGGTGTGCTGTCCACCTTTGAAAAACTAACCAGTGTGTACTGCTGGAATGTGGTAGGATGTGGGTAGCTCAGGCTGCTTCCTCCATCATCCCACTCCAAGCTCCTTGCTTTACAAGGCAGCTGTGTATCCTGAGGATCATCCCTTGGACACACCCTGGGTTCATTTCTAAAGCCTCTTCCTCTTTTGTGTTTCCACGAATAGCAAATCTGCTTTCTGAAGCAATGCTCAAAGAAAGTGGGAAATGTGAGTTCTGCTCTGAAAGCCTCATTAGTGTGTTTCAATCTGAGTGATCCCACATGAAAGAGTAAGAGGACTGCATCATTAGTAAGAGAAACAAATTTTGTTCATGATCATTCACAGTTAAATGGAGAGCTGAAAACAATAACAGATGAAAACTAATATGAAATTGTGTTTATTCTAGTTCTATTCATTCTAATTTTAGCCAGCCTTGTGAGGGTACTTTTCAAACATCAGATTTGGAAGAGATATTCCCATCTTTAAGAAAGCCAACAAAATATACATAAAGAACAACAAAACAATCCTGAATATCTGTAACTATTCTTGTATGTTTCCTGAAAGAAGGGTTTAGTTGTATGGTCTTAATGACAGCACTTCATGGTCAGCTCTCCCCCCTTGGCAACACAGCTCCAAACATCAACAGTGAGAGCCTGAAATCTGCTTCTGAGAGCTTTTTAGGCAAGCACAGCTCCTAAGATGGATTTGACTGTGGATACCCCCTGATTCAAAGGAGGGGTCATTCTGAAATCCTAAGTCCTTATCTGATGTTTTCCAACTCACTTGTCTTAATGTGGATCCTTCCACTTTCTTCACATGTGCATGTTGTTCAGGCTTCTGACCTGCTGCTGTGACCAGGACACTGGCAGAAAGGGTTGTATATTCCTTTTGTGGTTTATTTGCCCAAGTTTCCAACTCAGGGGTTTTGCTTTCCTTGAGAACCTGTGATTTGTTTTTTTTAAGAAAATATTTATTTTAAAATGGTAAATTTAGGTAATTTATTATTTTGTGATACATTTTATTCCATATAAAGGCTTTTAGGAATGAGCAGCCGAGACTTTCAGGATGCTATTCAGACAGTGGGTCTGAATGCAGTATTACAATTCAGGCTTGCTCAAGTTGCCTCAGTCTTTGTTGTTGCCTCTCTCTACTTTATATTTGCAAAGAGAAGTATTTCAGAGTCCAAAACTGCAATAAGGGGTTCTCCATGTCCTATATTGTGGTGGAGAAATTTTTGCCCTGCTGTGCAAAAAGCAGCTATTACAGGTTCTCCTTTGAGTACCTATTTGTGTCCTCAGCAGTGCCATCAGGCACAAGTCACGCTGGCAAGGATTTATGAGGGAACTGTGCAGAACACTTTGAAATGTCCATCCAGGTGTGTTTGTGGCCAGTGACAGCAACAAACAGGGGTGTAGGTCCCAGGGCTGCCCTGGCATACCTCCAATGAATAAATAAAGCTACCATTGGTCCTTGAGTTCATGACCTAGCTGTTCCATGAAATGTCTCAAAGACAAATCATGTCACATCTTATTGCTGTGACTTATAAAGGAAAAATGTATATGTATCATGGAATCTAGCCTTTGGCCTCAAATATTTCCTCATGTCATTTCTTTTCTATTACAGCACTATTGAGTTTCTTTGCATCAAATTACTAATATTATAGCTTTTGTCATTACTTTGAGTATAGGTTGAGAATTGTTCTATTTTTTCTGGTCTGTAATGCTGACTCCAGTTTGATCCATGTGTGCATTAGTAAGCAAAACTTCTAGTTGTGCCAATTTGCTCTGCTTTCCCAAATGGAAAATAAGCAGGAGAGTGCAATTGAATAATTAGAAAATATACATCTGTATCTTCCCCCACTGCTCTGGACACAGTTTGCCCTCACGACTCTTGCAGGTGGGGGAGCAGATGTGTCAAGGTTGACATCCATGTGCCACTCTGCCAGCTGGCAGGAGAGGGCCATCATTGCCTCCCACTTGAGCCCACAGATGTCCCTTCTGAGACATGTCATTACACAGAGGGGGAGCAAATTGTGCCAAATGTGGCACTGCTGCCCAATGCGACGGAAGAGTTACACGTCGTGTGAGCTCATGTTGAGAGAAAAGCCTCAGAACTGTGGCTGGCAAGTCACATATAATGTGACAGAGGCTCAAATGGGGATTGTGATTGATGGTGTAACTCCCATGGAGGCTGTTTATCCCTCCCAAAACACAGAGAGGACAGTGGTAATGCCAGCTCTTGTGTTGCTGCTGCCTGAGTGCTCCTCCTCAGCTTCCAGCAGCCTTGGGCCAGCGAAGGTCCCTGCAGTTAAACAGCCTCAGTCACACACCCTTGTCCAGCTTTTGAGGTGGAAAAATGTTTGTAAGAAATTTCAGAGGGGAAAAATGGCAATTTGTAAGTTCTTGTGATTCAAGAAGGCTGTGCATTTCCCCCCATGTATTTTTCAGAAGAACGAAGATTCAAAAGTGGAAAATCTGTTCTCAGACTTTCGTTGCATCACTCTGAGCTGTAGACCAGCAGTGTTAAAAGCAACAGTGGTTTCATTTTGCTAAGCATGAGCACTCATAATGCTACTTTTCCTAGATGCCCTATAGAATACTCAGCTTTCTACAGTAACCTAGTCTCCTGCTTTTACAGAAGTCACACTGACTGGGGTTTGTTAACTGATAATACATCAGCCTTCCTTGAAGGGGTGAATACATGTAAGCCAAAGAAATTTTCCATGGGAAATATTCTATGTGCTTACCTTGTGTTTGGGCATATGGACTAGAAAATGCCAGACAATATTTCCCTTCTGTAGTCCTTGACTGCAAAGTAGTGTGAAATCAGGCTACTTTGTCAAGAATTATCAGAAAGTGTGAGGTCACTGATTGCCAGAAATGGTACACGTTAAGAATAGAGCTTGAGAAGAAGTCCCATTAAGAACAGGAGTTTTATATACTACCCTGCACCATTTAGTGCAGCTGCTCAAGCAAACAGCAGCTCAGGAGAAGTGTTGCTTGGCAAAGACACCTCCTGATCAGCTGCAGCCCCTCTGCATGTGCCAGGGAAGTCCGTGCCTGGCTCTTCCAGTCCTTTCTGCTTGGCCTTTGTCCACCTGGTGTGCAGAGGCCACAATAAAGAAAACTTTTCTTGTTTGCAGCAAACATGTTGATTTCAAATAGAAAGGGATTAGTCTAAAACAACAGCGGGTCATTTTTAAAAATAGCTGAGCAAAGTTTGAGTTTCTTTCAGTTGCATAAGTGGGAAGAATTCATAATAAAGCCAGATATGTTCAATGCAGAAAAAGAAATATTGCAGTGGTCTTTCCTCTTTCTCTCTGTTAAAGAGGTTTTAAACAAACAATTTTATTTTTTAATACCAAAGTAGAGGCAAAGTATCTGCCATGAGATAGACAGAGAGTCAGTTGTCCAATTGAGATAAGGCTGAGAGGAAGGTGAGGAGGCTTGGAAAGATTTCTTCCTGTACAGGCCATAAAGTTTATCACAGCCAGCAAAGGGTGTCTCCTCTATCAAATCCAAATGTAAAGCAGCCAGTTTGTGTGCACAAAATCTTGGGTTTGAGATCTAATCCCTAGTTTTAACAGTGCTGCTGTCAAGGGGCTCAGCTGTGCTCAGTTGAGGCAGAAAGGTGTGGGGGAGCCTTTGCTTTGGCTGAGAAGCTGGGACATCTGGAACAATACCAGGTACTGCACTCCTTCAAGCTGGAACTGTTCTGGAACTTCTCGTGCCTCTTCTTTTCTTAAAAGAAGTCTTAATTCATGAGGCTAGGAACAGAAAGGATTCTAAAAAAAAATAAAATAATCCTTCCAACTACTACAGGGTGGAGGAATCCCAGAGTGACTCCTCCTTTCTTTTATCCACTCCCAAACTACTAAGCACTGCAATGATGTTTATCTAATAACTTCATTCTCCTTGAGGCATATTTTCTATTAATAGCAATTATCTATGACTTATAATTTGTCTTGAATTCCTCTTACTAGTGCAGCACTTGAACTGATTATGTACTCCCACTATTAGAATAAAAAATGATGTGACTGCATTCTTAATAACAGCTGCATATAAGTGTGTGCATAAAAATATCATATCTTAAAGTGAGAGGTGTTTCTACCCACAGTGAGGTGGATGAATGTTCACCAATTGCAGAATAAGTGTGATGAAGAGGCTCCTGACATTCTCTTTAACAAGATAAAAAGTCACCTGACAATGACTTGCATGATTTAGAATACTCAAACTGTGTATTGTGGAAACTCAGTTTGGTACTTAAGTGAGGATTTTTAGTGAAATAAACATATAATAATGCAGACCCAGATTTGAAGAGTTTGCAGTGTGTGTAGAAAAGACAGAAATCATTGTTTTGTGAAGTTCCCAGATGTCAATTCTAGAGACATGACCTTTTCAAGGTCATATGTGAGACTTTTGACTGCACTGGGACAGAAATGTAAATGTCCTTACTACAGGTTTAGTGAATTTACCAGAAACTCCTGGATCTGACTGGTGTCCTTTTGGTACCTGAAAGTTGGGCCCACGTTGCCACATCTGTGTCTGGATTGTGGCTGAGAAAACTGTCCTTCACTACTTTGAATGTTGAAGCAAATTCACCTATTGGGTAGGTGAGTGCTATCCTTTTCACCTTTAAAATAGGAATTCAGCTTTTGCTGAATACACAAAAGTTGGTTGGAAAATTCCAGATGAAAGAGCAGGTGGACTTTGCTTTTCTGTGGGGATATGTATTTTGCAGTGGCACAGCACTTGGAATTCCTAGTATGGTTATTGGGAGTCTACCAGTAATTATAAAACAGGTCACAGAGCAGGGAGCTTATGAGTTTTTTTTTCATCTGACCTTGGAAAATTGCATTGAGATCTGTAATTTTGAATGTCTTATGTCAGCTGAGCTGCACATACAACCTTAACTGCAATGATAAGAGTTAGAATTTCCCAGAGCATTGGGTGTTGAGTGTCATAGTGAGCTGGTGACCCTGCCATCTTTGTTTTCTCATCAGTTAGAAATACTAAACAAATAAACAAAAAAGCAAATAATACCCTTACCACATCTGTGTTCATCACAGAGGAATGATGTAAAATGAAGTAGTTTATCTTAAAAGGTCTTCTGGAATAATCTGTTACTAAAAAATAATCACTGTTGTAAAACAGGACAAGACCAAAAAAATGTGAACGGTTTAAAGTGATTGCTCTGTTTTTAAGCATCCTTAAAGATGCATATTAGGGAAAGTGTCAAGCACTTCGGACCCAAATCTTTCAAGTTTTATGATTGCGAAGCCCCTTGTTTCCAAAGTAGATACTAATTTGCATTCCTGCATCTTATTTATAGACATAATCAATGCCTTTTTTTTCAGAGGACATTGCTTATTCTCATTCTTTGCAGCTACAGGTGTGGCAGTGGTGGAAGAAAATTGTCGATATTTGGATGTGCTGACTGGGGTGAAGGGAGAACAATGCAGGCCTATATGAATATAAATAGGTATAGAATTCCCACGGGGAGAGAATTCAGTGATCTTGAGCCCACCCAGCGAATTAAACAATAAACATGAATTTGCATTTAACTGTCTTGAACAGATGTTCATCAACAGAATGCAGGCATAGCTTTCTTGTTTTAATCAAGAAGTATAGGACAAACATTAGTTTCTTGGCTTGGGGGAGTAGGGGGTATGTAAATCCATACCAAAACTACACCAAATACTAAGGTAGAGCCCAAAAATCAGAGAATACCTCCATTTTCTTTTGAAACAAGCAGCCAGTAGAATCTCGACTGGAAAACAAATAATTACATTTTGTTTTGTTATAGTAAACAAATCTTTCATAACTGAAAGTGAGGAAGTCATATTACCTGTAACTGCACCATCTGGTGCTACATGTCATTACAATATGTTCAAATTACAATTAATACATGTATAATGTTGCATGGAACATTGACTTCTCATTAATAGTCTCACCTTAAAAAAGGTTTAACAGAAATGCAAATTTTTAGAATTACATAGAAAAGCTACGTCACATGGAGGAAGAAACAGAATGACTAGAGACAATTACAAGAGAGACTAGAATTAATTAAAAGTAATTCAACAGCATGCAGAATTTAGGTTTGAAAGCTTTCAGAATTCTCTTGTGTTTTTGGAAACAAGAGGGTGAATTACACATCCAGTGTATTCCAACTCCATATGGAGTTCTCATCCTCTATGGAAATGAGTGAATGGGGCTTGATATTACTGAAGCCTTTGGGAAATTCCTTATTTTAAGGATACAGTGAAAGTGTTGTTACATTAGACTTTATTGATCAATATGCAAAATAAATTTATTTCTGACCTTGAAAAGTGTGGCAGAATTGCTGAATGGAAGTAGCAGAGAGGTGCTTTCCACCCACCATCTTTGCTCCATTTTGTTCTCAATAGGAGTACCTAACTGTCTTTTAATAAGGCCACGAAGTGAAAAATTTCCTGAAAGATAGGTTTATAGAGAGTTTTCATAATTATCTTCTCATATTAACAAGTACCTCTAACAATTTCTATTTTTAGCAAAATGAGTGAAGGCCCTGAGCTCTGTGTACAGTTTTCTGTTAATTAAAGCAGGGCTTTGATAGCAGCTTTTAGCTTCTAGTGGGCAACTGAAAATTTTGCACAACCTGCAGAGAAGTAACGGGATGGAAACGTAAGACCAACACCTTAAAGCAGAAGCACTGTTCTCTTCCCAAAACTCAGCCTAAGGTTTAGTAACCTGAATTCCTTGAAATACCTGGGAATAGCTGGAGAAGTATTTTCCCAAATGGTGTTGGTTTGGCTTCAAATTTCAAATACAGGCTGACTGTATAGAAATACTGGCTTTTGTACCCTTTTTTTGTCTCCTTTCAAGCAGCAGAGCAATCCTGCCAAGGGGATCTCCACGTTAGTGTCGGGCTGTTGAACAGCTTGTGGCTGCTCCGTTCCTGCAGTGCTGGGGAACATCAGCACACAGCATTATGTGGGATGGGAAAAGAACAGCTTCCTCTCCAAAGTCTTGATCATGCTTCTATGAACTTGGCCTCTTTGGGATTTTTGTTGGTTTGGTTTTGGTTTTCGTGTGTGTCCCGATGCCCCCATCCTCCTCCACCCCTTCCCTGCCCCCTGTTATATTCAAGTATGACTTCAGGAATTCATGTGAAAATGCTCTTTTCTCACTGTCCTTATTTCCCCAAACTGGGAATGAAATGTCCCTTGTACTTAAAGATGTAGAAGTAGAAGGTAGAAGATGATAGCTGCAAAAAATGCGGTTTCTGTGAGTTTGTCAACACTGGGGAGACATTTTAGGTGTACCTAAACAGAAGCAGGAAACAAACTGTGTGTACAGGAAGTTTTGCAATTCAAGTGACTTGACTGTAAATATCTTTACACTTCAAAAGTATCCCATCACCAAGGCTATATAGAAATTTAACAAGTTTAGAAGGAAAAGAAACTTCCTTATTGTTAAGTTAGGCAGGTTTACTGGCTAAAACCAGTTTTGCTTAGTAATGGACTGCAGGTTTAAGTTGTCATGCTACTGATGCTGCAACGAGGATAAGTTGAACTTAAACAGTGCTGATAAACTGTAGATTAAAAAAGTGCTTTCTCTGACAAACACCTAAAATATCAAGCAGTTGGGTTAACAAATGTGCAAAATGGATGCCAAGTAGATCAAAACAAGATCTAAAAGACATGTTTAAGGAAATGTTTCCTCAGACCTTCCTCAAAGTGACATTTGCAGCCAGAGAGTTACCCAAGGCTGTCTCTGAAGTGAAGCACTTTGCTCTGAGCAATAGAAAATGACAGCTCCAGTTTGAAACTTCTCTAAATATTTCAGTGAGGAAATACTGGTCATAAAGAGGCCAAGTAAAGTTAATGGGTGTTGTTTAGACCTAGTTTACCTCAGTCTGATTTGACGATAGTCTGAGAGCCAAACTAGCCTGAAAATGCGATGGTATCTTGGTGCTGAACTTTTCACTGTTCTGTGCTTCATGATGTACTTGAATATTTTAATATCCTGCATTAGATGAATTACAATCACAGAAATAAAATAGATAGATATCCCTGGTATATTTAAAATTTACAAATGTGTTTCTGGCAATCTTGTAAGCAATCAGGTAGTGTTTTTTTCAGTAAAAGATTAGACATACAAGTTTTTACTCTTCTTTGAAAAGTACCTCTCAGCTCTCTTCTTCTCCACCTTTTACCACAGATTAATCTACACTTTTCACATAGATGGTATTTAAATAAGTAGTACTGGAAAGTTTAATTGCAGTTGTGGGCTGAAAGCAGAACATCCTTACTACAAGGATACATGGAAAGTTAGGTCAGTGTGGAATATCTCAAGGTCGTGGCCCATCTTCCCACAGAGTCCTGTTTTCCACATAGAAATTCCCATCTTACAGATCCATATTTTAGCTCCTGCTCTTCCTCTTGCAGTACGGTCAAAATACTGGAAGAAACCCATATCCTCTAATTTCCCTTAAATTTGTACTGAATAAAGAAATATATACTATTATTTATATTTTCTATAGAAGTACATATATATATGAATACATAAATATATACATATATATAAACCTATACATAAAACCATTTTCTATTTATCTGTTCTTGTACTGTCTTGCTTGACTGGTGTTTGACCATAACTGGGATTGTTAAGAACTGACATTAATTGTAAGTAATTACATTTATTCTAAGATATAACTTAACATTATTAACATTATTAATTACATCTGTGTCTCTACAAAGCATGGAGTAGGAAAAATAGACATTCCCTTCCTACTATTCAAACAGCTGTGGAGAACCAACCCTGCTGTATATTATGCACATGAAAAGCTCTTTGGAGAAAAAGGTAAGTAGTGTCTGTGCTCATCCTGAAATATGTTGTTGAAAATCAAGAGCTACCAGTATCTTTATAAGGTGCTGATACAACTTCCTGATCAGGAGGTTACAACCCTTTGATACACTGAAATGCTACACTCCAAGGAAATAGCGACTCTTTAGTAACTTTCTGCATCTACTGTAAAATTCATATTTAATTTTCTTTTAAGCAAAGACTGATACAAAATTTAGCTTCTTTAGTGTCACTTGTTTTACTACAGCTTTCAAACATTTTCATTTTGTGCATAAACCCATTTTAAAGTACTCAGAAAACTCTTAGAGATATTAATGTACTCAAAAGAGAAATTAGTCAGTGAAGCAAGAATGAGCACAGTTACTCTAAAAAATAACTTCTGGATCCCTAAAGCACAATTTGCTTTTTTTGAAAATAAGATGTATTTATGAATTATAAAATATTTGCCCTGTATTCCTAGTTTCATTTTTTCTTAAAATATATAAAGGCTGAAAATAGGATAAATTGCCACAATTTTAGTTCCAAAGCAAAATGAAGAAAGACTCGAGTGCGCTTACAGATACATCCAAGTGTGGCAGGCTCTGCAGCCATGCAGGGAAAGCAAAGTGCAGGCAGGACATATCTGGCAAACAAGGTTTAGGATGGACTCCAATCCTTAAATGGTCCCATCTAATCCCACCAGGGTTAGAGAACAGGGGTACAAAAAGTGATGGCCTATGTTCAGTGCAGCTACCACACTAGGAAAAGCTCTCTGTCCTCTGGAAGCAGGAGGAAAGCAGCTGGACATCAGAGAGTTACCACTGGGACAGTGCCAAGGCAAGTCAAGGACTTACTGCAGGCAATTAGTCATCCCGTAAATATTTTCTCACAGGGATTAAGGTGTTTGTCTAGCCAAAGCAAAAGACCCTGAATATCCTGAATCTGTGTGCTATTTCATGTTTCAGTTCAATTTTATGGCACTGAAATTACTTTCAAAACAGGAAGGAATCCTTAATTTTTATTTGGCTGCACCTAAAAATTCTTTGTGTGCTTCTGACTCCTACCAATGTTCGTTACACCTGCAATAAACTGGCTGGGGTTTGATTTCATCAGCTATAGGTTTCCTGACTATATTTTTAAGAAGGATTATGGAAATGAAGCATGAATCACAGAATTTCTTCACTGTTTGTGTTGGGATGATGAAATATTGCCTTAACTTTGAATATGCTGACACTGCTTTGACTCTGGAAAAAAAATTCTAGGGAGTTTGCTGCAGTCAATTGAGCAGGATCAGCTGATAAAAGGCAGCTTGTTCCTTACCTAGCTATCAAGACCTGCTTCCAGGAAGTTCGCTGGAGACTTGCATTTAGCTTGACGAGTAGCTGCAGCTTTCTGTCTATTCAACTTTAGACCTTAAAAACTCCCTGACACCTCAGTCCTGCATTTCCAGATCCTGCTGAGGAACTGCTTGTTATTGGTCTGGTTGTAATTCCATGACCACTCCTAACAAAAACAGTTGCATTATGGTAGCTAGTCAGCTAAAGCACAGAAAAAATAGCTTGTATTTCCTTTTTTTTCTTATATCTCATTCTATCCTTTTATTGATGTTTTATATTGATGTAAATGTTCACTTGCTTACAACAGTTTTAGAACAAATGCACATTCTTTCCTTTAACAATTTAAGAACTTTTATGGTAGAATCACTGTAAGAAATCTTAAGAAAATATTGTTAGAACCCTATGCAGTTTGCAGCTCTTTTGTCCAGAGTTTGCATCCAGGTGATGTCCAGTATAAACATTCCCTGTTTGAAAATTGAGAGCACCTGTGGGCAGACAAATCTTTAGAAGTTTCTTCAACCCTATGTGACCTTGAGTGATTTCCTTAAAAACTTGTTGTTCTTCAGTTGGACTGAGGGTCATTTCGAAAATGCATTGCAGAAGGTTCAAAAAACTGAAAGAAAAGTTTAGAGAGAAGGTTAAGTTATGGCTTGTTAACAACTGTTAGCAAAAACTGAGTTAACCAACAAACCCACGTGATTTCTAACTCAGCAGATTTAAAATAGAACCGCATTACAAGGGAGAATCCCTCTTAGAATTGGATGCTCATTACCTGGATCATTAAGTTCATTGTTAGGTGTGTATGGAAAGGGCTGTTTCCCCTGCACTTGAATTTTCAAGTGTTTAAACTGGAACATGATCTAACAATATGCACTGCAAGCTTTATGAATATCAACATACTGAAGCCAAATGCTTTTCCAGTTCCTGTTTCTTTCTCTGTGTTTTTTTTCCCATTCCCACTTAACATCATTAGCATCTCATCTTCCTCAGCTTCTTATGTAACTCTTTTCCTGACAGCCTACTAAACTCTCTGCATCCAAGTAATACCCAGGACTCGGCAAATTTAGGCCATTTAGTGACTTTGTATCTTCCCCTGCCCCCAGACATAAAAGCTGACCTCTGCTTGTTTTTCTGCAGTTTATCATCAAAAGTTTAAGATCATCTCCTTTTTTAGTTTGATTCACTCCATTGTTTTATGTTTTATTACCTGAAAAACTGCAATATGTGACATATAAAAATTAAGATATGTAAGTTGAGAAATAAGATGTGTAAGAAGATGTGAAAACTTATACATTGTGAATTATAGGTAGACAAATACTTGTCTTCTCATTAAAGGGGGACTCTTTGCATTCTAAATCAAGTGAATTTTAAACTGTGTGCAAATCACCTATCAAGGTCACTGTCATAAATTAGTATTCATCTGAAGGATTTAGCAAGATTTAAAACAAGAAAAGAAAGCCAAAATATACTGTATGACAAAATAAAAAGCTAGAACAACTTCTCCTTTGTCAGAAAGGTCTGTTCTCCTTTCAAGAACTTTTCAGTTGGCTGATTTACACACGTGTCTTGTTTGCTACTGTATAGCATCTGGGTTTGGGAATCATCATGATGACAGACTTTGGTGAAGGATGTTCTGCTCTCCAAACTCCACTAATCAAAATCCTAGAAAGCTGCGCTACAAGAACTGGCTATTTCAATGAATTGCTTAGAATTTTTTTCCTCCATTTTGTTTTTTAAACAAAAGCCACAGGAACTCAATAAAGTAACAGGAAAAAAAGGAAAAAAATAGATACAGGTATATATTGAAATACTGTGCAAAATGTGCTTTTCAAATTGAAAAAGCAGAATAATACTGTGACAATATTTAATCTATTGGGCTTGAGGAAGCCAGAAATTAAGTTGAGCTGCCCTTGAAGCATGCCATGCTTTGCTCACCTAGTTTTTGTATCTCCTTTGCTTGACTAGAAAGGCCTACATAATTTTAACATGTTTTTAAAGCAAAGGCAATCCTAGTTTTCCTTGAAAAGTAATAAGTGGTAAAGTGATACAACATATTGAATTAAAAACCTAGCAGTGTATATCACAATCATTATTAGTTACAAATGAGAACATAAGCAGGAAAATGTAATTTATGAAGAAGAGGTTGATCAACATTTTACGTAAGTGTTTGCGTTCTTCATAATTCCAAACATCTCAGCTGTCAATACTGCTCTCTTTTCTATATCTTGCTGCTGGATTTCTCTCTATAATGCTACTACAGGACATAATTTCTGAGCATATTTGTGAGCTTGCAAAGTAGCATTTAAAAATATTTATAGTCAGCACTCTGTCCAAGACTTTAGAAGTATGTTAAAAGCCTAGTTCTAATGTGACTACTAATATATGAGGTTTAGTGTAAATATTTACTCACTGCCAAGGGAAATGGCAACTATGTTCCAAATATTTCTAGATCTGAAATGTGAATGGCTGAATGCAGTCCCTGCAGAGCAGGCTCTGCAGGCTGAGGAACCAGCCTCCCAACAGGAGCTGTAATGGTTGTACATGAACTTTTCCCATCCTTCCCTGCTTGGACTGAGGTAAGTAATTTGTGCACATAGTCAATATTTTAGCAGCAGGATCAGTAACTGGCACAAATGCTGAATTTATCACTGGGCAGATTTGGAGTGGCCAGGAGTTGGCAGCTGTGGCCTCTTGAGAGAGGCATCTGCAGGAACCTTTGTAAGAGGCAGTGCCTGCCACCTTCCTGCCCTCTTGAGTCCATAGAAGCTGCTTGGCAGCACCCTCTGTCTTTGAGACAGCTTTTCCCACGTCAGACTGGGGCAAAAATCAGCCAAATTAGAGGCTGGGAGCCTCTGCTTCAAGCTGAGACAAGGTGCCACCAGTCACCTGATCAGCACTTATTTCCTCTGAACTGCAGCATCCCTTGGCTCTCCAGAGGATTTCCCCCTGCCTGCTTTACCTCTCATCCAGGAAACAAAGGTACAGCCTGATCACCACTTGTGCCAGATCTCTAGCCTCTGTTTTCATTGATGGGGAGGGACTTTGTGCATTCAGCTATCTAAATACCCTCATCATCCCTCTAGCTGTCCTAAATAAAGCTAAATGTACCAGTCATACTGACTGCAATGTACAGGGAGATCCAAAAACTCTATTGATATATAGAGACAAATGGATATATTTTTTTACCAAGGAAATGGGAAACCATTAACTGTATTTAGGCAAAAAGGAAAAAAGAGATTTAAAGCATTAAAGACTTAAAGTTTAATGACTAATCACTGACTGATTATTCTAGACATGCTCAATTTGCAGGGCACACATCTCTTCTGGACCTCGTATCTGAAGACATGATCACTCTCTGCCCGATCCAAACAAACTTAACAGAGAATTTAACAGTTTTATCTACATAAAACGGTGCAATTATATAAAAACCCCAGGGAAAATCAATGTTAAAATGTAAAAAACTAGGGACTCGTCACAAGCTTTATACTGCAGTTATTAAACTTTCATACTATGAACAACAAAATTTTGGGGAGACTTATTGTACTACCTCACTGAGCAAACCTTAGAATATTAAAGGTCTTATTTCCTTCACTCCATTGCCTCAACAGATAATTCTACCATTCCTTACTGCAGGTAGGTAAAGAAATAGAAGATTTAAGATTAATTTATTTGCCAAGAATGGCATCCTACACTGTCTTACACGGCATGTTCTGCTCAGGGCATCATGGCTGAGAGATAAGTGTTTGCACTTCCCCTCCCTAAACAGCTCCTCTGCATTGTGTTGAGGGCCACAGCTGATTGTACAGAGAGAACATTCTGATTCCTCAGAAAGGACTTGCAACTGGAGCTGCAAGTGTAAATGAATGGTTAAAAGCCAAGTAAACATATTACATATTATAAACAAGTACTCAGAAAATTTACTACTCACTTCCATAGTGTCTTTGGAAAGATAAACAACCCAGTACACCAGGTTGAATCCTGCAAATGCTACTGGAAATAGGATCCTGGAATACTGGTCTATTTTACTTGCTCCTCCAATAGCTGGTGGTTGTGGTGGGGCTGCTGCAGGGTCAGACAGCGGCTGACACTGGGATGCACTATTTGATATTACACTGGGTTCAGGAGACTGATCTGTCTGAGATGTTACAGAGTTTACTCGCTTCTTCAGATTAGAGTTGGAGTCAGAATGCTGGGGAAGAAAAAAAGAAAGAGACAGAAAAAATAGTGGGTTTTGGATACAGTTTTAGGGTTTGTGATCATCAGGCTACTTTCTATCTTTTTACTCAACCTTCTCATTTTATCATTGCTTCTCTGCTGTAGTGAAGCCTAAGGAGATCACAAAAATAGTGCAAATATACAGAGGTATGCCTGTGGCCTAAAACTGCTGGAAACCATGACAGAATATGTGCTTTTCATATTTTTAACATGGTAATAATGGAAACTACAGGAGAGAAAAAGAAAAGATGGGGCTAAAGGGAAAGGAAGGTAATGGTGTATCTAAATGGCAATATGTTGGTATGACTGAAGTTTCTGTAGTTGTGGATGAAGTTTAAACAAGATACCACCTACGGGCTGGCTCAAGTGCAGTTCTTCCCTGTGTGACCCCATGGATGAGTTTGGTAAACACTCAGTGAAGCTGACCTGTCACGCAAGAGCTAGAAAATTGTTGCACAAAAGGCAATGGAATAACTTTCCAGGTGCTGAAGACTAAATCAGGTGAATGCTAAATTGTACTGTCATCTTTTCTAGGATGAAATTTCCCTTTCAAATCTATCTCATAATTCCCACAGCATTTTCATGCACGCAACCGAAGGCAAATATACTTAACTGTAATGGGACAATTTTTGTTTTCACTTAGGGTAAAATGAAGCCAAATTACTCCCAGACTTTGTGCAATATTCACAGCCAGGTCCAATTATTCTTCAGAAAGTTGGAAAAAACCTCTTATGAAAATCCAGTCAGAACTCAGAAACATTTAGAGCTTACCTCTTAGTTACTAGGCTCACATGTAAATTCATTATGTACATCTGTTTTATTTGTGGCCAAGTTGCCATTATTGAGTTTTCAGAAGAGTAGAAGTAATAGATTGCTACCTTGCAGAAATGGCTTAGGAACAGGATCCTCCCCTAGGCTCTCAGGCTACCCTAGTGGATACCAATCACCCACTTTCACAGAAGCATCAAATAGAAGAAAATTTCCAAAACCCTTGCTGATACTACCACATTCTAGGACTGCCATTGGTGGATTCATGGCAGCAGCCAAACAACTCCTCTGAGGGCTGAGAAAATGCAGAAGAATGCCAAGAGCATTGAGTTGGTTTTTCTTGTTTTGATATGAAGAACTGTAGTGTTCTGCTAATAGAGTGACAGAAGGAGCATAGACTCTAAAAATCAATGCTAACATACAACACTTTAGCTGAGCTTGAGCCTGAATCTTTGTCAATAAAGAATTGCAGAAATAATTTCCCAGATTATTGATGAAAAATCTTGTGCACAAAATTGTACAACATACAGATATTCCTGGGTTTGACTAAGTAGCTTTTTGGTTAGCAGGACTCAATGGCTGAATGGCTGAAGTGGCAGAGGGAAGTCTTAGACAAGGTTAATAACTCACAAAGTAACAGCACAGACATCTCTAGTAAAATGGAATGAATGGGTTTAAGTAGAAAAGTGCTGTTAGATATGCAATGCCCAATCATTCTCTGGGAGTGATTTAATGACAACATTCACTTAAATGTAGTTTGCTGTCAGCATTTTTGGGATTTATCTTGCAACATTTCTTAGCATGGGAACAGATTTTGGTCAATCAGATAAATGACTGGGTCACTAAAAGAAGCATTTTCTGAATACATCGCCTCCTCCTGGTACTTGGGCCCCAATATCTAGATAAAAGACTAGCCTAACACACCTGGTGTCTCCTGTATGACTTAAACCAGAGTTGTAACAGGAATTATCTCTCAGCAGTCAGTGTTCCTGTCAGAGAATCACAAGTGATGTTGTGACAACATGATGTCAAGTTCTCCTCATGGCTGAATGGACTGGTATCCAACTGAAATTAGGGAGAGATGGATTCCTCACAACTGATTTTAGTCTAAATAAAAAGTAAAGAGAACATAATTTTATTTGAAGGGGAAAAAAGATATTTTTTCTGTATATATCTCTTACCTATTATATATATCTCTTACCTTTTTTCTGCCCCTACAACCATCACCGCTTCCAGTTTGCCCTCTATACATTATATGATTGTTGTCATGTTTTGAATGTGTATTAAATAGCATTCCTGTTCTGGGGCTTTGCCTATTTGGAACACAGATGTTTGTTTTTGTATTTTCCAGTAACACAGCAAGAAACAGACAGATTTAAATGGGGGATGATCTCCAGATGTGTCACAGAAACAGAAAGAGGGTTATCCATGTCCACTTGCACTAATCATAATAATAATCCTGCTCTATAAACAGACTGACTGAGCCTGGCCTCCTGCTTCCATTCCAGTTGCTGTTCTGTTTGCCTGGATGCCCTGCTTTGAACTGAATTGCACAAGGTGTAAAGTAACTTGGTTTTCACTTTACTATGGAATAACGATCTTTTGTGGAGAATAAGTAGTTTCAAAAAATGTAAGTGTTAAAGTGAATCTTAGCCCTTTTATCTATAATATTCTGGTATAAGGTGGGTCAAATTCTGCTCTGGATCACTCAAGCATGAATTGGGAATTATTGTGCTGAGGTGATGGAGTTAATAGTAAGTAGAGCAGATGTAGTATACAGTCTATGGAGATGATCGGTACTGGACATATTTAGAATGTGGAAGTAGTAAAATTTTTGTAATCATTTGAATAGGCACTTGGAAAAGTGTAATCCTGGTTGGTGTTTTATTTATATTTATTAAATCTCCTTCCCATAGAAGGACAATTGCTATAAACGTAGGATTATCTGAGTGTGACTCCATCTCAAAAAAAACCCTTTACACTGTCTCTAACACTCTTGTGGCCCCATGCAACAACTCAGGGCCAAGTCTGTTTTCTTGTATACTGCTACTCAGGATATGGAATTCTAAGTCCAAACTTTTTTGCCCTGTGTAATGAAGACGTTTCTCAGCATAGTAGCTGACTGTAGACAAGACTTGCTGCCCCAGAACCACAACTCATGTATTTCATTGGAATTCACTGCTAAACCAAAATGAGCAGACAGTGAGGCAATTTCTTATTACAGTAGAGTTTTGAACAGCAGCTACAGTAATTTGTCTACTATATTTAGATTTAAATTCTCCTTTTGACAAAGATTACCTACAGTAAATATCATGAAACATTAACAAAACACAGAGAAAACTGCAATGAACAGCTTACTTTGTATAGTTCCCACAGCCCAAACACTCAGACAGTGAGGACTGTTTTACAAGTAGCAAGAACAAGGAGCCTGAGGCACGACACAGTGTCACAATGAAATAATGGATTTTATGAAGGTACTGAACTCTGATTCAGAGGACTACTCTTGCATTTGTGTAGAATGTTGGTCCCATCAGGCACTTAAACTTGCCACTATCCCTGCCTAGCCAGTGACACAGAATGGATTGCCAGTTCCTTGCTTGCTGTGTGATCCCCAAACACTGGACTCGACAAAGACTGGT
Organism: Campylorhamphus procurvoides; assembly: GCA_013396655.1. NCBI lineage: Eukaryota > Metazoa > Chordata > Aves > Passeriformes > Dendrocolaptidae > Campylorhamphus > Campylorhamphus procurvoides. The sequence goes on from WBMV01003419.1 coordinate 240,335, forward strand.
ACATACATGGCCTGTTCGGTAGAGTCTGCCTTCTATTAATCTCTGCAGTCAAGCAGTCTCATGCCCTGGATTGCTCACAGAGCACTCTCATCTTGTCCAGAAAGCTGCTGCTCTCTCCCAGCTCTCCTAGTATCACTAGAGTTTGCTTATGCTCAGAGTATCTCAGGAGGCTTGCAGCAAATTTCTTGGCTTTCAAATTTCAAAAAATACTGCAAATATAACCGTGGAGTAAACAGAATTCTCTGTCTGCTTTTTCTCATTTTTATGTGGATGCTAACTGTGATCTATGAATGCACTTTGTTCTTATGTTTCTTTCCCTCAAGAGATTTCTGTAATTCATACTTGTAGAATTCTTGACTCTTCTCTGTTGCTTTGCGCTGTAAACACATATTCTCACAATCAGGTTAGTTTATGATCTAACAGTAATATGAGTAACATATATGCAACTTAGATATGGCCAACTTTAAACAAATGAGTATCTTTGTGTCCTTACTTCTCTCTCTTTTATTCACTCACATCTCTCTTTACTGCCAGCAATGTAGTAAAAGGAGGTTCATGATAATAAACTATAAAAGTTTAGAGAAAAATAATGTGTTACTTTGCTTTACAATTTATTGGATTAAAGACATTGAACTTTGCTGATGTCACAAAACACACAAACAAAAAAAAACAACCTAGAACCAAAACTCAATGCCTGTAAAAGGCAGAATGCTAAATTAAATATATACCCTTCTTTGCCTCTATTCAGTAGAAAATACAGTATGAGCAATTTCAAACATTCCTGTTACACACACAACAGTGTATGCTAAGACTTAGATCCCAAAGAGGGCGTCAGACATGGTTTACCCCCTACACCCAACAGTGTGATCGAACAATCCATATGCAGCATCTTGCAGCAGGAAAGTTCATCGCATTATGTAACATCTTCATTTGGCTGTGCACTGAGGTACCTCATTCTTTACAGTCCTGTGCAGTTTCAGTTTCCTTCTCATGACAGACATTTATTAACCCATAGTTTAGACATTTCTTTGCATATCCCATCTGCGGGATCTGATTCAAAAAATGTGTATTGCAAATACTTATAAACAGTGTCCTGCATAATTAACAGAGGGATATAACTTAGAAGACATTAATGGCCCCAGCTTTCAGAATCTCTTTAGGAATTTTAAGTTTCTTTTACTAGAAATATTATGAGGAATAACATGCGTATTTTTTCATCATATTTTATCCCAGTAAAAGGGTTAAATCACATAGGTTAAATAACTTTTTCAGAGCATGGGAAAACCATCTTCAAATTCTTTCTTAACCTTCAGGTACTGAAATTCACCTCTCAAAATACAGTCAAACCATCAGCTAAAGATGACTGGGGGAAGAGGCTGTTACCTTATTACTTCAAAACTATTTTACCTTTAATGGAAAATCTAAAGGTTTTCCATGCAAAGCAGAGGCAGAAAACTTAACTTTGAAAAATGTCTTGTGCCTATTGTGTTAAAGTTGCTGTCCCATAAAGCAGGAGTTCACTAAGGAGAGCAGAGCCTGGAACCCTCATCCTTCTCTTTTCAGTGGGATGTGCTGTGGCAGAGTCTCTTCCCAATGTTTACTTATAGCATACTGAGAAAGTCATACAATTGGCACAGAGCCCCTCTGCTGTCAAAAGATGTTTTTCTGTTAAAGAGATTTAAATGTTCAGAGTCACATTTGGCTCCTAAATCTATCAGTGTCTACCCAGAACCATCCCTGTCTCTACCTTTGCTTTGCAAAATTCCTGCAGCTAGAGAAACTACTTCAAGTGTCTAAATGACACAGAATTACACAAACAGCACTAGAAAGGTTTGTTTGAAGTTTTTTTCTATAATTTAACTTTAATTTTGTTCTCACTGCTCCCCTAGTAAAAAGTGCTGGGATTAGACTGCAATGTTGAACACAAAAAATGTCAAAACCAAATTATTCTTTTTGTTTTTCTACTTTGGTGTGCAATATTGGTACCTTAGGATTTTTATATACTTGTAGATTTTAATATTTTGTAGATTTGTAGTTTTTTATATAGCTGTAGAGTTTGTCAGACTTGAGGTAGCAGCTAACAGTTTCTAAGTTTCTCCCGGTTTGTGGCCCATTCCTGACTTTCTGTTTAACTGTCTTTTCAATGGACAAGATTGCAGCAAGGACATCGTGTTTGGGCACTGGACCAGAATAGCAACACGTGGTGTAGTCAAAACAGAAGGCCCAGAACCCTTGGAGGGGCTTCAACAGGGCAGTTCCAAGGGTGGTACCAGCGGCAAAAAAGTTCTTGGGTTGGTTGTACCCATTAGATATGATAATTATGTGGTGTTATAAATTTGTAAGACTCCTATACTCTGTGTGTGCCTATATACTTCCTACATCTGAAAGCTTTTGTTAAAGAACTGCTCCCTACCTGTACTAATATTGTCTCAAAATGTTTTTTTCTTGATTTTAGGCAACAATGTCAGTTACTTCTAAATCTTTCTTACTGCCCTTCACTGGCTTTGTCAATCAGACAAATATTTATCTCTGGCAGAACCAAATAATCAGCATCTACTTTTCTTGTTGGGGTGATAAAAAGTCAATATAATTGAAAGTTGTTGTTTGTTTTTAACAGTCTATCTGATGATCTGATAACTGTGAAGGAGCAGGAAGTCTCCCAAATCTGAGTGAAAATGCCATGTTCTCAGCTGAGATTTTAATGCATGTAGCTGTTTCTAGGATGATCTCATAAAGGGTGCTTGATAATACAAATAGAAGTTCTCTCCTTTCAGTTACACTGGGACACTCAGTAAATGTACTCAATACATTCTGATGTAATTATGGAATTCTAAGTCCTCTATACCAGTGACATATGGCTGCTCTGCAGTTGGCCATGGTTCTTAAAGAAAATGAGAATCCTTTTCTGCCCCAGCCATGTTCTTTTGAAGCACAGGCTGTAGGGAGAAGGAAGCTCTCCGAGAAGTATTTCCCAGCTCTGTGCTGTTTTCTGTTAAAAAAAGAGGCCCTTTAGAACATAACTGGAATCAAGCTGTTACAGGGGAGTAATGTTTTGTCTTTTACATGTAGTCTCTCACATGGAAAGTAGGTCTTTTCATCCATGGGCTGTATTCCCTGACCATCTCACAAAGAACTACTCCAAATGGTGCACTCCAGAAACTGTCACCTGCAACTTTCAGTATTGGGATCTTCCTGCATAAAGAAAGCCATAATGATGAAAAAATATGATTGATACAGAAAATTTACATTTGAAATGGATTAAAAAGCCAAGTGTCATCCTGGGGTTTATATCTATGTATATATAATACCTTTGGGTTTGACATGCTAAGACCAGCTTGGCCACCATACGAATAAGCACAGGTTTGTGTCAGGGTCCAGATGACTCCTCAGCTTGTTGCCGTGTGTTTTGCAGTGCTACACCCCTAGTTTTGTGTTTCACACAGGGATCGCCTGCAGCTGATGCAGAGAGCAAGCCAAATGCTGTCTCAGTTAGGTCAGGTAAATAGAGAGGCTTTCCTGGAGCCAGAGCAGGCCTGCTGGGCTGTGAGCTCTGAGCTGAGCACAGCCAGACCACTGGCCCTCCTACCAAGCCCCCACAGGCCAGGCACTGCCCCACACTTGCTCATACTTCCATTAGTGCAGTCGGGCAGAATTTGGGCTTCTGACATTTTTTTTTTCTGAGTGTACAGGTTTTTTGCCTACTATGTGAAAATTCTGTATATTTGAATAAAGCAAAATTTGACATAAAATTAACTAGGCTGGAGGAGAAAGGAGGCTGCTTCATAGTAACTTGAAATACTTTGATTAGAATATATAAATAATTACTTTTTTCTTTTTGCATTTATGTATCATGATAATAAAATTAGTTTCTTTCTTAAAGCTTATAATGTCTTTCTTTTAATAGTAATAACATTGTAAGCAAGATAGAATATAACTTACAAGCACAACGCTTCCCAGTTGGAGTAAAGAACATTCGTTCTTAGTTCCAATGAGCACCAGTATCAAGATCTTGTGGAGCTTTGGTTTTGCTATTATCAGTTATGAGTTTAAAGGTCTGAATGTACCTAAATGTTATAGCTTTAACTGCTGTTTATAAGCAGATGTGGAAAAATTACTATCTGCTGGATAAGGTGGTGTCCTGGTACAGGCACCTCTTAGATTGACTTCCTTATTCAATTACAGACTCAGAGGTTTTGCAAAAGGTCATTCAAATTCTGTTATTCATCTAAAAATGGAAATTGTGGTGGTAGTAAAACTGATTTTGAAATGGGAAGGCTATAGTGATAAATACATTAACATATGCTGTGAGACACCATTCATTACTTAGCCTGAGATGTAAGGAATAATATTTACAAGCAATTCTGACATACATTTTTTGATACTAGAAAGACTTCCTGTCTTTTGCATGTTCTAAAATCTATCCTTAATTTATGGGGGTTTTTTTCCCCCAAGCTTCCACCAACACAGATTTTTATAGAAGTAACAGATGCCAAGTTTATGTAAAAGCTAATTACCCATCTTCCAGATGACCCACTTATGGTATGTATCCGTGTACGACAGTGCTTCCATAATCATCTGGCCAATGTACATGTTCCTTCCATTGTACACTGTCCTACAAATTCTGCAGAGCTGCTGAGCACCACAGTTGCCTGACCACACACACTGCCTACAGCACTGCTCAAGAGAAGTATTATGGATAACAATTTAATGATTTTCCTTAAGTATCTTAACAAATAAACATCTCTAGTAAACCATATCTCAAATTTAAAGAAACAGTATGAATAAGCTAAGACTTTTCATCTTCTGGAATAAGAACAATGTCTGTGAAAAACAGACATGGTCTGGTTACATAATCTGTTTCAGGTTAAGATCACTTTAACATTGTTTTGAATTCACTGCTTCAGCTGCCTGTTCCTATATGATGCCTATTATCAGAAAAGCAACAATTACCGAGACAATCTCGTCCTCTGCCGGTACAGTTGCTGCTGATAGTGCTGCTGCCAGTGCTGCTGCCCTGGCTGCCTTCCTCATTGCTCTCTGAGTCTGAAGGTTGGTAAAGTAGTTGACAGCTGCAAACTCAATAAGCGCCGAGAAGACAAAGGCAAAGCACACAGCTATGAACCAATCCATGGCAGTGGCATAGGACACCTTGGGCAAAGAGTGGCGTGCACTGATGCTTAAAGTGGTCATCGTTAGAACTGTAGTGATTCCTTGAAAAGAGAAAACAAATGGGGGCTGTTAGAACTTTGCTTCAGTCTTAAATTCACATATATAAAAAAACCCCAAAAATGCACACCTTTTTTGGTTTAGCTGTCATCCTATGTACTAATTAACCTACAAGAATGCCAAGTATTCTGCATTCGCAAATAACTCATGCATCCTGGCTTCAGCATCTGATAGCCCTGAACAGACTTTCCTAATACATTCTACATGGCGCAGCTTCTTAGAATTGTGGTAAATATGGCTATAGCAAAATTCAGGCTCAAAATATGAAGGATACTTTCCTTGGGACCTTAAAAAGTGGAATGTTTAACAGAGATTCCCACTGTAATTCCCCAGCAGTGATCCTGTCTTTCTCCTGTTGTTGTACAACACAGAACATGGCTTACAGAACCCTCCCTGAATCAATCAATTTCTGCATTGAAAACAGTCGGAGTCTCTGATGCAAATATTTGAAGAAATAAGAGTTTGGTCCCCTGAGCTGTTGTCTTTAATCACTGGATATGTCTGTTAAGATTCACTAACAGTATCTTGATTTGAAATCCCTGTAGTTATGGATATGGAAGGACAGAAAAGCTGCTTCTCTAGAGCTGCTTATCTATTTCCACACAACAAATCTGGTCATGTAGCTCATGGGCCCCATGGTGTTCTTCACATGAATTCATGAATTTATTCTTTCTGCTTTGGAGTGTACAGCATTAATAATGTAGGAAATATACTTACTTCCCACTGCTGCCTGGTACAGGCAAAAAGTGCAAGAACAATCTCAGTCATTAACATACAAGCCTCTGTGACTCATATGTACTTATAATTATGCCTGCTAGAATGTGAAAACTGTGGGTATTTAAAGACTCTAAGGTGGAGAATATCCTCTTCTGCTCTCTTCTGCAGTTGGGAGAGGATAGGTGGGAAAAGTAAAAGATGTTATAATGTCATGTTGTGATGATGAATCAATATGCTATGGATGATGCTCAGTGGAAAGGATGCACTGTCATAGCATATTGCAGCATCCAGACAGGGTGACTTACTATTTTCAGTTTTTCTGCAACTCTTTCACATGATGTAGCTTGCCAGCTGTCTGAGGTGAACTACTTTCCAATGTCACTATTTAACATGTTTTAATGAAATACAAATAGGAGACAGTATCAAAATATATCAGATCTCTACTCCCAAATCTGCCAGATTCATTCTATAATATGAATACAAGCGCTGAGCTATATTTCAATTTCAAAAGTCCAGAATGAACTTTTCAATATGATGTGTTATTAGATTAGAATCTGTCCATGTGCAAGTTAGTAATAAAACTGATATATTCTGTGTCTGAATAAAAACTTACTGCAGCAGGAATTTAACTTAGAATACGTCTCCTATTCTATTACTGATGGAGATAAGAATTCTCTCAGTGTGGAGTGAATATTGATGACATGCACTGTGGAAAACTACTTTATCAAACTGAATACCAAATTACAGTTGATAAACTCTGCAACTGATGATTGTTTACTCTTGTCTTTACACTTTGAACACTTCTTGTTAAGTTTTGAAGAATCTGTACATAATGCAAACACTGAAATCTGATAACTGCCATCCATTTTGGAGGTAAATAGAGTTGTTAAATTATTTTGTTCTGAGAAACTAGTTTGAGCACATCACTGTTATTCAACCATGAATTTCTCTTCCCTCAAACTTCATTTTGGAACTTACAAGTAAAACTGAAAATTTATAATTCAAGTGTTTGCAATATGATGCATTTTAAACTTTCTTCATTTTAAACCTTTTCTTTTTTAGTGAAAAAGACTGGAAGTCTTTTGCTACAAGGAATTTCCCCTCTCTTCCTAAGATGAATGTATTCAGAATCCCTGGGATTTTGACTTAATAAAGACTTAAATTCAGACTCTGCCTGGGAGAGATATGAATGGAATAAGGATTCAAATATTCTTTTAAAATGCCAACATGATTATTTTGCACAATACTGAGAAAAGTGTCTATTTTACTGCTTTTGGAAAATATTTTCTGAGTCCATATTTACTCTATTTACTCTTCAGTATGAAATCTAAGAACTGCTATTCTGTGGTTTGGAGCCTTTATGTAATAATTACCAAATCAGCTACAGGCTCATTTGCACGTTACTTCAAGCATGTAGAATTGACTTCCACTGCCCACCACGTGGCAAATATATTTTATTCAAAATGTAGAGGATGTAACTGTATAGTTCAGAGATACCATACAATGCCAAATCAGGTAGCACTGTGTTTGGTGTATAAACCTCATATATAGATATATGTGTATATATGTATGTATGTATGTATGTATGTATGTATGTATTATGCTTTGATTGCAATAAATATCCTTGAAAATCTATTGCCTGATATGTTAATATTGTAAGAACTTAAAAAAAATCCAACTGACAGAAAATAATACTTGTAAGTGCCTAATGATGCCAAACTGCATCCCAAGGCCCAATGAGAATTTCAAGAACAAAAGTGCTGATCTTCCATCAGAGGCACCTGAGGAAGTTGTGTCCACGTATCCTTCAAAAAAGGTAGGAAATACCAATTGACTGAAATCAAATTATACAAATCCTGTAACCTGCTAAGTACAATTATAGTCTCATTTTGAATTACAGGACTTGCATCATTCATGCTTAGAGAACATATTGATGCTTTTTGTTACTGAAGACAAGACTCACAAAGAGATTTTTTTGCATAGAAATGTTGGGTTGATAGAAAATACATAGGGTTGCAAAATGTTTACAATGGGTAGTGGATTCATAAAGTTTTTGACAAGTTTTATTATTTTTGCTTAGTATTTTCATTACTGTTTTTATAGAAGCAACAGCTGTCAGTGAAAGTCTACCCCTTCACAATGAGTGTGGTTTCAGAGCAGACCAATATTGAAGGCAGGGAAGGTGTCAAATTTAATAGAAGAGCCCACACCAAAAGTTAAGGGGAATCACAGCTTTAATTCAAACTGCTGGAAAGAATCAAGGGCCCTGCTTTGCATTATGGACACATTACAACTTCAGCCTCTGCTAGGGATATTATTCATCTCACTGAACTTTATCCATCTAAAGTCTGTGCTAGTTGTTTAGATACCTCTGTAGCCATAGGAAAAAGAGTACTCCAGGATGAGTGTTAGATGAGGTACCTTATGTCAGGGGAGAATAATTCCATTCCATGTGATGTTTTTTTTATTTTTAAAATTTTAACTCATTGGTTTCACGAGATGATAAATTCATACAAAAAAAATTCCTCTTAAAAAATGGAGAGGTTGACATTTACTCTGAAACTGTCCCTTCCTGCATACAAAAATATATTGGAAAGCATCATAAGGAAGTCTGGCTAACAAAGCATTCTCTGTAAGGAATTTTCATCCTCATGGACAGATTGAATATTATTTAATTTTAGTATTTACATTTGTTCACTGAAGCCTACCAGCTGCCTTTCCCAATCCCCACTGGATTAAAGTAGCTGATGGATACAATGGATTCAATACAGTGAATTAAATGAATGATAAAAGAACAAAACACAGATACCAGCCACAGTTCTTGCTGGAACAGATTCTTTGTTGATCCAAAAGACAACTTGAGACAGGACTACAGTCATGATGCATGGGATGTATGTCTGAATGAGATAGTAGCCTATTTTCCTTTGAAGATGGAAATAGAGCAGCTGAAGGGAATATTCACCTAAAACAAACAAGCAATGAAAGTAACGAATGAATGGTAGATGTGATGCTGAGCTGTTCAAAGACCTTAACGCAGCATACCAAAAACTGTTCTGGCTGGAACAGACTCCTTGTTAATCCAGAAAGACACCTGAGAAAGAATGACTGTCATAATGCATGGAGTGTATATCTGAATCATGAAGTAGCCCATCTTCCTTTGCAAGTGGAAATAAACTGTCATGATTACATATTCACCTGTTAAGAGACAAGTACGTCAGCATCGTTTTGGCAACATATGAGTAAACATTATTGGCTTAAACCCAATGTATTATGTTCTGAGGAAATCGCTTACAGGCCTCCTAGTGGATAATAGAAATAAGCTGCTTAAATAAAGGTAAAGTGACCTTATGAAAACAGAAGAGAATAATATTCATTTATGATTTTTTTTTTACTGGGGCAAGGAGGCAGGCACCATTCTTAAAAATATCATAAAAAATTCTATATTTAAAGGGACTGTATTGAAAAGCTATCTTTTAGGAGACGGTGGTTAGCCTTTCTAAGGACTTAAGATAATTTAAGACAGAAGATAATTTAACTAATTTGGTTCTATATGAGAAAAACCCTGTAATTTATTTTCAAGATGTGTTTTATAATGTCAGTAGTTCTCATATGGCTCCATCTTACCTGTGTTAGATTTAATCGTTTCACTAGATACAGTTTGTCCTATGAGGTCATACTGGAGAAGACTGGAAGACTCCTGTGGTACTTCTACTGAATGCAGGGGTCCTTTTTTCCAAGTATAAATTATTTCACTTTTTGGATAAGCATCTGAGTTACAGAGGGAAAAATTACCATTACTAATTATATATTTTCTAAGCAATTGAAAAAATAAATAGAATAATCCTTTTTGTGGCCCAAATGCCCATAGAAACGTGTTCTGTTCCAGCAAGTTCCTAACCTCATTAATGACAAAATGAACAAAACCTCAACAATAAGAGAATGGCTGAGGTGGGGTCTAGTAGGCACTAGCTTTTGTTTCTTTATTTGCTATAAAACACATACACTGATTACCATAGCTCACCTAAATATTTTCAAAATCGATTAGCACAGATTCACTACATATTTTCAAAACTCTAAGTAATACAGTAAATTGAACAGAGCTTTTATGACTTGTTGAGGGACCAACTTTGACTACTAGTCAGTCACCCTTCAGTGAATAAATCCATGTCCTAATGAATGGTCTGAGTCTCAGAGAAAAACATAGAATTCTAGTATAAAAATATAATAAAAAATTTTAGCTATGTCATTAAGCAATGTCTTAGGATCTTTCTTTCCATCTTCTCACATACATGTAGACCAAATATGTTACTATAATAACCTGAGAGGTACAGACAAACTTACAGCTTCCAAACTTCAGTGGACAAGCATGTCCATCCATAGGGAAGTTCACCAACCGCATAGGACAATCAGCATTAATAGTTAGTCTAAAAAACATTATAGGACATGACAATGAAAAAAATGGCATGCAGGAACACTGGTGATAGAATCAAAAAAAACAGGCCAGCCAAAATCAGAAAAATAGGCCCTCACCTCATTGTGTAAAGAATTGTTCCATTCTGCATAATTCTGAACAATTTGTTAGGAGTTGTCATATTATGAGCAATTGATTTTTTTCCATTTCTAAAAAATGTGTCTGGTGTCCAAATTTTACTGACCATTAAATTATTCAATCTCAAAATTTCAGTTGGCCCACTAAACTTCAACCTCTCATCAGTCCACGTCTGACGAAAGAAGACATCCATTGTGTATTCCTATGGAAAATAAAGAGGTGGTTGACTCCGTGTGGGGGGCAGCAGTCGTAAGTGGCTGTATGAACAGTAACTCCATGATACAACCTAGCACACATGTCAATGGCATTTCATTTACTGCTTAAACATTCAATCCTATTACCATTAAGTAGTTACTAAAAAAAGTCATCCATGAAAACATATCCTATTTTCTTATTATTTGAAGAATAGCTACAAGTGATTCAGTGAGCAGATAATTTGATACAAGGAAAAAAACAACCCCTCATTGTCCTCTCAGAGGTAATAATTTAATTCATGGTGACTGAGGTCTAAGGAAATACAAAAGTCTAATTTAGTATCCTTTCAAAGTGCAAACCCAAACTATCAATATTTAATTGCCAGAAACAAAAAGACATGCTTGGTGACTCTTCTGCAGCTTCCTTTGAATATTCACAAAGAAAAGACTGATCTGAGTCACATCACAGTAAGATTATGGTGTCAAACTAATATTAATCTATATTTTTGTTTCAAGAATTCTTAGGAATACTTTCACAAGCCTTCAGAAAGGAGCTCTCTGCAGAAGCTGCTTAGGAAATGAAGCTAAACCTTGGCTGGGGGTAAGTTTTGTAACAATGCAAGGTTACACCTTCTCTTAGATTGACTGATGAAGAACAGTAGAAACACTTTTGGTTGTACTCGAAGCCCACGGCAAAGTGGACTGCAGGCTCAGGCGAGCAGGTGCTGGAGGGAGCGCACAAGGACAAAATAGCAATGCAGGTGTAGAATACGAACGACAGTGCTATCCTCACTCCCATGACATTTTCCTGGTGCTGCTGCTGGAATGACAGAACTCGCCCAAGTCTGCAGGCACCTGAACGTGGGGGCACTGGGCATGGCCAGGGGCAGCTGTCTCCCAAATGGCAGCACTGCCCCTGGTTGCTCACTAGGTTGTCTCCCTCCAGGCAGCATTCCTGCAGAGCAGTCCCGGGCCACGGGTATTCACAATCTTCGGAACGGGGCATCTTTAACCCCTGGCCCGTCCCCTCACCTGCGGCTGTGCCCAGCCCTGGGCGGCCGCGGCTGTCTCTGCCGGGAAATAGCCCGATGCAGCTCCGGCCAAACTGCTCTGCTGGGCCCTAGAGATTGTCAGAGAGATTAAGTCTCGTAATCTGCTTTAATGACGGTCAACTCAGATGCCACCGTAATGAATCCCGGGAAAAGGGAGCAGGGGCGGCCAGGGGACTCTCACCATCTCCACGTCGGACACGGGCCCGAAGCTGGTCACGTAGATGTCCGTCTTCACCTCGGTCACGGCGCCTGCGGGACACGGAGCGGGGCTGGGAGCGGGGCTGGCGGGGCAGGGGCAGCTTCGCCCCTTTGCCGCCGGCTTTGGGGTCGCACCGCGTCCCGCGGGGCCGGGCCGGGCTGGGCCGCTGCCCCCCGCGCCCCCCGGCCCTCCTGGGGAGCCCGAGAGGTCCCGCCCGCCCTTCCCCGACGGCGGCAGCGCCCCGCTACCTCCGAATCCCGGCCGGAGCCTGTTGTCGTAGCCGTCCAACAACTTGTCGAGGATCCGGGTGATGTTTTCCGAGTACAGGTCCGCCCCGTCGCCCTGGTCCCCCAGCGCCTTCCCCAAGCTGCGGGGAGAGGCGAGTCCCGCGTCAACCCCCCCTGCACAGGGCGGCTGTCGGAGCTCCAGGACGGGGGGCAGACGAGAGGGCTCGGCCCCCTCCTGCTGCCCCGGGCTGCGGCGGGGCTGGAGGCGCCGTCGGGGGCCGGTGTCACTCACCTCACCGCGACACAAGCCCAGGCGATGAGCAGAGCCATGCCGCAGGTGTGCCGGGACGCTCCGGTGCCCCCAGCCCCGTCAGCTGGAGCGGGTGTCGGAGCTCATCCTCCCCGCGTCCCGGACAGGTCCCCGACGGGTCCCGGACAGGTCCCGGACAGCCGCAGCCGCCGGCAGCCTCCGCTGACTGGGCCGGGCGGGAATTAGGGTTTGAAGGGACGGAGCGCGGTCGGAGAGCAGTGACAATAATCGAATAAGGCATTAGGGGAGATTAAAAGGAAGAAATCCACTGCTAGTTTTGGCATGGAATTAGCAGGGACCCGTTAGGAAATCTGGAAAAGCGCTGGCATCTTGCTGATAGAGATTATGTTAGAAATGGCCTCAGCTTTTATTATATTTATGCTTCACAGGGAGATTATTATGCAGCTTCTACATCATTAGAACTTTGGGGGTGGGGGAGACCCTACAGTTTACAATTTACTGGGGGGTTTTAGCCTTTCTCAACATTTTTGGTCTTCATCAGTTCTTCAGAACTTTATAGCCATCTTGAGTATCTGAATCTAAATCTTTGAACATTGAACAGTAAAAGCTGTTTTAAAATCAGGTGGATTTTTTTTTTTTTAAATACTAAGCTGTTTTGGAGGGTTACATACACAGATTTCACTCAGACTGTAAACCAAAGCATTACTAGGACTTTTGTTGGAACTGGAGCTCTATACTTTAAACCACTGATTCTATATCATTACTAATTTTGTCCTGATAAATACTGACCGGGTCATTACTGTCCCCTCCTTCATGAAGTGTGTTAATATAGTCATCCCTAAAGGAAAAAAAGTTCAGTTGGCACCAGCTTTTTCTGTGGCCTTATTACCTCTCATCGAGGCAATGCCTGATGTAGCACCTATGTCATTTAGATATGCTGTCTACAAATTGGGTCAGTTTTCTTTCCTTATAGTAGTACAGATGAACAAATAAATACACTAAAGCAAATTAACTGTTTTCATAAAATTTTGTTGCATAAACTGCACTTGCATTGTCAGCTTCTAAGAAAATGTATTTAATTATCAGGAAATGGAATGTAAGTATTTGCATGAAATTAAGAGAACCATGTATTTATGCAGCAGTAAAACCAGATTAAGACCAATACTGGGGTTCTGTGCCCAAGTTTTGTGTTTAAAAGAGACTGTGATGCTATGAAACCAAGAGAATACAAGAATGTAATTACAAATACAAGATACCCCCTGTGACTGAGTCCCTTTTCCTGTTGTCATGGGCAGTAGTGTCATATAATCCACTTTGGAGGGCTGGCTGCACATTGCCAGAGCTCCAGCTCTGCCTTTGGACAGCTGAGACCCAGAATTCCTGAGAATCCCTGGAAATGCTCTGTGAATACACCACAAATGAGATCTGTGGGAATCCGCCATGAGCTAGTACAGCTCGTTTTTTGTTGATACTCAGAACCATTTATCTGCATTAATTAATTGTCAGACAATACCACTGCATCTATGAAAAATCAAAGGCTTGTGTGAATTACTAGGTGGAACAGGGAAAAGAAGAAAAGGGAACTCAACAAATCAGAACCTTCTGAGGATTATGTTCTTCTTTCTGATCCTGATTAAAATCATCCAGTTTGAAACTTTAGCCCATTTTTTAAATATGCTCGGTCTTACTGACATGTTTGAGTCTTTCGTGTGCATCACTCTTCTCAGAACATTAAAACTGTACTTGATGTGTAAACACCAGTAGGACCCACTTTTGTAAATATGCTTCTATTTTTATTAAATATGTAAATACATTTTAAAGTTTAAAGTTTAGTTAGAGACTGCAGGCTTTGAATGAGTCCAATCCTTTCAGTCTGGGATTTCCCTGCAGGAAAATGACATGATCAAATTCTTTTTAAGGAATTTGCAGGAAGAGTCAGAAACAGGCAAAAAAAGTAAATAAATAAACAAATAAATCTCTAAGCCATACAAAATACTCCAGCCTACCTTCTAAAATGCTCAGAGCAGCCTTTGCATGGTAAAGGCAGGAGAAGGGGCTTTACTGTCTGTCACAGAGCTAGATGGTTTCAGGAGCTGAAAGAGGCTTTGGACCCATTGTGAAATCTAATTTATCTTGAACATTCAGGTAATGTTTTCTTTTTGTGGATTTGAAACTTTCAAGAGTGAAACAGAGACATAACCTTTCTCAACAGTTTTGAAATTTCTTGCACCAAGGAATTGTGTACTCTTGTACTTGTTTTCTATCTATCAAAACCTATCAAATACACAAATTTCTCTATCAGAGAGAATCAAACCATCAAATTTTAATGAGTTTGTTGTTATCAAGACAGTTTGAAAATAAACGTAGCTGGGAAAATTAGTTGGAAACCATAATTTTATAAGTGATTTGAGCAAACTTTATAAAGGAATAGTGATCATGAAGATGAGAAGTTTCTTGAGAGGCAAAGCTTCTGCAAGAATAATGAAAATATTTACCTTATAAAAGGCTTGTTAGCAACTTATACTTTGGGCATTTAAGCAAACAATTTGGAAATTTGCTGAGAAAGTGACATGAAAGCGACAGCAGGGTTGAAACACGTGAATGGCAAACTGAGAAGTGTGGTGGCAAGATTACATTTTCCAGCTGCTAATTTTATCACCTCCTAGGATGTCTTTAGCACTGAGATAAAAGAAGACATTCTTGATTAATTTAGAAATACCATTGCTGAAAAGCAGATGTTTTGCAATTACAGAAAAGTTCTTGAAAAATGTGTTTGTTTTCTTCTTGAAACTGACCAATTTGGAAATGAAAATAGTCTGGCTAAAGTTTCTGTGGCAACTTGCTAGAGTTGAAATATGACAAATTTGGCACAAAGGCTACAAGACTGCAACTGAGTCTGTGATATTGCCATTAATCTGTACCTGCTGTCTGTTCAGTCCCTGAATTGCCCCCCATTTCTTTCTTTTTTCAGCACCAATCCACTAGATAAGAAGAAATAAGCTTTTGAGGTGTGGATGTTCTAGGTAAATTAATTGAAGGATCATGAAAAACTTACTTTTAAAACTGCCCTTAATTGGTGGGAAAAAATTTTGATTTCATGGTTTTGATGACTTTTGTTTAACTAGCTTTATTTCCCAGTGAATGAATTCATTTTGTGGGTGACACACAGCAGAGCTATCAGCAACAGAGTTTTATCATTGTGCAGTTCTGTCTGAAAGGGATGCATGCCAGATTGCTATTCCTTCCGGCTCATCTTTCCCTCAAAGGACACTGTTTACCCTGTTTACCCTTTCACTATATTTCCTCTGCCTTCCAAAATTTCAGGAGGAATGTATGCACATATTGCTGCCTGTTCTGCTCCCTCCCGTCACTGAGAATTCCGAGTGGGGCTGAGTCATCTGCTCCCAGATTGTCTTGGTGGGACCTGGCAGCACGGGGAGCTGGCACAGGGCAGAGCAGTTCAGAGCTGAGAGAACACACTACGGGAAAGATGCTTTTGGCCTTCTCATTCTTGTCCTGTACAGAGCTCTACCACAGGCAAAATTGTTTTCCGATCGATACATACAAGTGTGAGTTATGCATCTGCAAACACATATGCATATGCACATTCTTATTTTTCATAACAAGTGCCTAAACATTAAAGTGTATGCATAGGAGGTTGAACTTAAGTTTGCTTTTATGTCCAGGAAAATCAAAGCTCCAAACAGACAGAAACCATAACATTTCAAATTTCAGGCTTATTCCTGGACATTATTCAGTGTGCAGTCTAGCATAGACACTTTGGTAATGGAAGGAAGCTTGCTTTTGGCAGATCTACTGGACAGAAAATGAAATAAATTCTTTATTAAACATTTTTGAAGGATATGGGACAGACTGCTGCTCAATTGTTAGTACTTGTTCCTGCATACCTGTTCTAAAAGAGGATGTTCTCTCATACCCCAGGAGATGATACAATCATATTTCTCAGATAAACATCTTGAAATCAGATTAAGAAGATAATTAAGATACAGGTTTAATTCAAAAATTTCATGAAGGATTATTTATATAGAAAATTACATGAATCAAAAAGATTATTAGTTTGGTCATGTATTTGCCACATATTTAACCTAAAATAATTTATGTTGAATTTCACAAAAGCCCCCATATATTGTATCAATATTTTAATCATGTGCTGTCTAACAGTCTCACAGTTCTTAAGAATTTTGAATCATCTGCCCCCTTTTGTGTTTTTTTCTTATCTTCAAAGATTTATGTTACTGTATATGTTATTCTTTGGATAAAATCATATTTCTCAGATAAACATCTTGAAATCAGTGATTTATCACTGGTTATGAAATATAGAAATACTAATTAGAATAAGTGCTTTCTAGATATTTATAGCCTTTACTAGAAAAGGGATTGCCAGGGGCTGAAATGAAAGACAAAGAGACAGAGAAAGAAAATAGAAAAAAATGTTTGCTTCAAATACTTGCCAGATGTTCTTTGACATGATACATGGTGAAAGAATTAAATATATTCCAGAATAATTTTATTACAAGAGATATAATACTCAGAGGCTTATCAAGTTGATGACACTTCTATCTTAATGAAAAAAATTGATCCTTTCAGCCTTCAAATAGAAAGATAAATAAATACAGTGCCAAGAGCTGGATTGGAGTGAATTTTTGATTGTTCTCCATCCATGGATGATATTCCAGACAAATATTCCAGCCCTGTTCATACTGCTGAGTGAACTCTCCCATGTTCTATTAGAATCATCAGAACTCTTGCAAATGAAGAAACACAGACAAGGATTATGAAATTTGATCCAGAACATGAGTTCTTATGTATAGACGTGTGGAAGGAGAGATGTAATCCAGAATTCCTGGTTCTGCTGAACAGCACAAGGGCTGGCAGGGAACTCCTGTGTGCAGAAAAGTCAGATCTCAGGCACGGGGCCCAAAAGGGTGGGGGTGGACTTTGAACCTTGGAGAAAGGTGCCTCTTACAGTAGGACGAGGGTATGTCTCCTAACCAAAAACCCCAGATGTGCTTCAGTGCCCAGGCTGGGCAGTGTAAACTGGCACAGGCAGGGGCTGTACCATGGGCAGGGGCTGTACCATGGGCAGGGGCAGTGCACTCTCCCATCAAGCAAGGCCACGGTTAAGCAGATTTCTTAGAATGCTTGCCATGACACCTATGGTTTCATGGGAGGGTGTCTGTCTGTTCCCAGCACATTCATTTCCTCGTGCTTCACCATTGGTAATTTTACATTCCACAGCCTCATCCAGACTTGATAATAGCAAATTAAATACATCTGAAAGGATATAGTTGGTTCACTGAAACTATTTCTATTTCCTTCACTATTTCTGAAGCATTATGTTTATTAGTTGTTTTATATAATAGTTAATGTATTTATAGAGATCCATATAAACATATAATCGTAATCAGCTGTGCTATCTTTCTGTATATGTGCTAATATATGTAATATATAAGAGACAAAATAGTTTAGGCTGTGGACAAAACCCATTATGTTATAGGACAACTGGAAGGAAAATAACAGTTTAATGGCAGCTATTTTTATCCTCTTTATCCCATTTCCCAGTATAATTATTTCTAGATCAGTGTCCTCCTTTTTGCATGCAGGCTTCTGTGAATATGCTGAATTTTTCCCCCTTTGCTCTAATGTATCCTTTCAATTCACTTTCCCCTATTTGTGTTGGTGCCTTTTCTCCATTTCTCAGAAAAGCATTCATAGCATTTGAAAAAGCCTTGCTTAATGCTTATATTATTTTGTAAGCACGTTGTTTTCATTTATACATATCAATATTGGTATTTCTAATTGAATTTTAAACATGATTTCTCTAGGCAAACATTGCAGTTGTAGATAATAAGATACAGATGCTGTTCCTCTAGTTTAATCAGTGTGTTGGGTCAAAGTGGCCATAAGTCCCTCTCAGATAAAGTCCGAGTGCTTGAGGGAAGGGGAAGGATGCTGTTTCCCTTTGAAATGCCTTAAGACCTGGGGGGAAACTCATGATCAGTGCCTGAGAACTGCTGTGTGTAATTTTTGAATTGATGAGATAATAATATTGTATTTGCTCTCGGACAGATGTGGGAGCTGGGTTGGATAAAGAACAGCTTCTGCCCAATAAATTTTCATCAGAGACTGCAATTCCACTCCTGTACATTATATTACTGTGTTTATTTTTTGAATAATTTTTACTCGAAGTTTATGTGAATAGACTTGTCTGTCACCAAACTCTGAACTTGCTCCCAGGTAGCATTTGCTTTAAAAGCAATGTTTGAAAAATGTTGCAGCAGTAATTTTAGATTACCTGGTGCTGTTGACTTTTGCCACCTTTTATTATTTCAACCAATGAGTTCCATCCCCCTTTATATGCCCAAAATTTAGTGTCTCTCTGCAGACTCAGCACTTTACGTCTTTGAAACTTCTGCTTCTTGGAAAGATGCAGAGAACGTCTGTGTTTCTGGATTTCATTGTCTTTCATGAATTCAAATATCAAAATCCATTGTATAAAGACAAACTCTTTGTCTTTTGTTGTTTGAGGGTATTTATGATCCTGCATGATAGATACTGCCTTCCCTGTCCTTCTTTCCTCACATCTCTGCCTTACTTCTTTAGATTACTTAGCTTGCAGAAGCCTGTTGATAATCTTAGTTTCTGCAGTGCCTAAAACAATTGGATCTTGTGGTGCTTCTGCATGACAGCCTTAATTGGCAGGGTAACATTTATCTGATGAAGCTTTGAAAATTATTAATCAAATACCACATGGGAATTGCCAGCTTTCCTCAATAACGTGTGGGGTTTTAATCAAGGGCAGATTTAACAGCTAAATTTCAGTCAAAAATTCTTTCTAAGGGAGTACTGTTGAACTTCTGTCAGTTCCAGCAACGAAAGAGTACCAAATAATGCCAGTTGTCACTGGCTGACAAGTAGATTTTGATCAACAGACAAAAATACTAGTTTTATTAACATTTTTTTCCTAATAAAATATCTTCAGGCCTTGGTCCTCTTTGTCTTGCTTATTTTCTATTATGTCCTAAAAAACTTTTAAAAGTATGTAATTGCTTTACTTAATCTGTTTGCTAATATGGTATTTTTACATTTTCTTTTGGTATGTCTGAGATAAGAAAAGGAGCAACATACTTTCGTAAAATCATAAAATGATTCAAATTAGAAGGAACTTCCGGTGGCAATCTGTTCTAGCCCCCTAGTCAGAGGGCGGATCCAGCTTCAATGTCAAATCCATTTGCTTTAAACTCAAATCCACCTCAGTTTTGAGTGTTTCCCAAGATGGACTTTCACAGCCTTTTTGGATAGTCTGTTCCAATACTTGATCAGCCTTTCATTTATCTAGCTCAGATTTCTGTTCTTGCAGTTTGTATCTGTTCTGTTTTCTTCATGTTTAAATTAATGCATTAATACTGTTTACCAGAAAGTAAAGAAAGAAATCCAAGTGTTCTCAATGTCTAGCAAAAAAAAAAAAAACATATCTAGAAATGGGAGGAAAGGTGTATTTGGGTTTAGTCTTTCTGTACTGTATCAAAAGCTAGTCCTGTCATCAGTGAAACTCTTCCTGGGCGTGAAACTCCCCCTTCTCCCGGCGCAGCCAGGACGTACCTGGCACAGGGGAGGCTGCCGGTGTGCCCGGCGTGGCTGCAGTGCCCCAGGGCCCGCAGTGCCCCGGCAGCGGAGGAGGAGGGCAGGAGCCCCGTGCAGGCTGCAGCAATGCATGCAATGCAGCCGGGAGCCCCGAGCAGGCTGCAGCAATGCATGCAATGCAGCCGGGAGCCCCGTGCAGGCTGCAGCAGTGCATGCAATGCAGCCGGGAGCCCCGGGCAGGCTGCAGCAGTGCATGCAATGCAGCCGGGAGCCCCGGGCAGGCTGCAGCAGTGCATGCAATGCAGCCGGGAGCCCCGGGCAGGCTGCAGCAGTGCATGCAATGCAGCCGGGAGCCCCGGGCAGGCTGCAGCAGTGCATGCAATGCAGCCGGGAGCCCCGGGCAGGCTGCAGCAGTGCATGCAATGCAGCCAGGAGCCCCGGGCAGGCTGCAGCAGTGCATGCAATGCAGCCAGGAGTCCCGAGCAGACTGCAGCAGTGCATGCAATGCAGCCGGGAGCCCCGGGCAGGCTGCAGCAGTGCATGCAATGCATGCAGCACAGCCCCCAGCGCCGCTGTGCGATGCCCCGGCCGGTCCGAAGGGCAGGGGCGATGCCGCGCCCCGCTCTCCTGTCTCCACCTGCTGGGAAGGGCTGCGGGCAGCACAGGGGACTGCGGGGCCCAGCTCGGGGAACGCGCGGGAGAAACACGCATTCTTTTAATTGAAATCCTTGGAGTGGCCCTGTTTTCAGCTTCCTTTGCCCTAAAATTCATGGGTGCAATGTTTTGGAGGTTAACAATCGAAACAAAATATATTGATCGCAACTATTAAGGCGTTGTTGATTTTTATTAATTTGATTCTGTTCATAGCACTAATTGTATTAGTATTAATGTGCACTTAGTAAACCTTCTACAAAAATATTTATTTATTGCAATAGCAGTCTGAAAAGTTTACCAGTTTGGTTATGACTACCCAGCAAATATTGTGGAATTTCGCTGGTAAATCCCTAAATTAGAGGTACTGGTGCTTCAAAATTGTCTTAATAAGAAGTTTATTATTTTCCATGCCCTTATCAAAATTACTTTACTTTGTATGTCCATTATATATTTCCATTTGCAAAGTTTGTTTACGTTCTTTTGTTTCTTTATCCACAATGTGCTGAATTTCTTTCTTGTGGCATCTTTAGCTCATTGGTTGAGCTTTCCATGGCTGTTCTGCATGATTATTTGTGATCACATGTGCTGGAAGCAGCAGAAATTCCTGAGAGAGCAGTTCCTGCTCTTGAAGTTGACTTTTTTGTGGTAACCAGTGGCCCAGTTTGATTAAGTGCAGAGAACCATTCAAGAAGAGGAGCTTTGTGCCCAGTCTTTACTTGGTGCCCTATTTTACTACAGGATTTTTGTCAGAGCAAAAACTATGGACGCAGAGGTTTGTTCAGCCCAGTTGGAACACTCTGAATATTTTAGTCCTTATTTCCTGAAGAAGGTCAGGCTACTGTTTATGTGGGTTTTTTTCTATCTGAACTATGATCAAACTTGAGTTTTGATATGCATTCATTATACAAAAATTTGTTAATTTTGATCCAAAGTCATAAGCAATGCTGTAAAGCTATGATGTTTAAGCTATATAGAAAATTATATTGGTCTTTCACTGCCTGGGGCTGAATTATTCAGTCTATTTTTATTTTAACAATCAAGTAAGTTGGGTGTTATATAACCAACTGAAATGTAGATTGTCTTAATTTATACATTTTTCTTGACATACTCAGCAATAAAGCCTTGGTTTCAAGGCCAGAAATTTCCATATGCATCAAAATTGAGTTTAGAATTCTAATGTGTTTCAAGAACTCATACCAAATACTACAACTTGCCTCAGCTGGCCCTACCCAAGTATAAAAATATGGCTGTGGAAATGCTCCCAAGTCTGTAGATTTTGCTCTCTGAAGGGCAGAATATATTTTCATAAGGAAAGGATGTTCATGATTTTAAAATTAAGAAATACATATTTACTGAATGAGCAGGAGCTTTAAAATATGGCTTTTCTTTGAAGGAACAATGACTTAGGCTACGGTGGATGATTTCTTTCTACGTGATGTTAGAGATTCTCATTCATGCCACTATAGAAGAGAACAAATGACCAATCAGTATTCAAAAAGCAATTATTCTTGGTGTAATGACTGCTATTCAACATCTGAAAAATACATGATTGAAGTATAACAGCTTTTCTAGAACTGTGTATTTTGTTCAGGAATTCTTTAATGAAGGAAAGCTCATCCCTTCTCTAATGCAAAGCATGAACTGTGTTTTGAAGTCTAGTTCCTCTCTCTCTTATCTCCTTTATATATTATTTACAAAACTTAGGATAACCCTCTTGAGCTCTGATGCAGATCAGCAAGGTGTGAAGGGATAATGCCTGCAGATACTCCTGTTCTCCATGAGACTTTTTATAGACTGATTTTTGGTTTTACAGAGAGTAATTCATGCATGTTATGCTGGAAGTGCTACTGAAAATTGTTGACAGCCTGAACTTCGGTGTCATTGGGCAGGAGATGTGGGGACAGAGCTGAGCAGTGCTCACTGGACAGTCGTTTTGTCTCTGGCAAATACCTGTCTTGATGCAGAAGTCTCGAAACAGAATCCTAGTAGAGACCTCTTGTGTGTTATCTGTTTCCAGGGGCTGTTCGGTGTGTACTACAGGGGTGGGCAAGTTTCTTCTTCTCTGCAAAACTTGCCCCATCTACACTTGAAACTGTCTTTGCATAATTCCTAAAATCTTGTCATTCCATTCAGCAAGCAAAGGCTTAATTTTGTGATTATATTGCTAGCAATGTTTAACTAATCTAAGAAAAATGTGTTTAGGAAGCTTTTCTGATCTTTTGTCCTCTACTAAATCTTATAACAATATTCTATTATTACAAATTTTTCCAATAAAAACTGGGTCTCTAAAATTTTTCCAGAATCATAGCACAAATAAATCATCCAATTTAATGAAGCATTAAACATTAAGCTTAAACACGGTTCAGTAAAATCATTATCTGATCTACAATAGAAATGTGTGATAAGGATTTAACTTGCAATCTGTGGAGTCCTTTCAGGAACCACCTTGTCTGTTTCAGTACAACTCTACTAAAAGAATTAGAGGGGTGATGTTTGTTTTCCTCTAATCTTTTTAATGGTGATTTGGGCATAAAATGCCTACATTTCTTGAATAACACGTGATAATTGAGGAAGGAAATCCGATATTTTGAATAGTTCTTCTAGTGCATAAGGCTGTGATTAAAACTAAAAAGAAGGTTGCAGGTGGACACAAATCAAAACTGTTGGGCCCTTTGGGTATGTCTGTAATGTTTGGTGGCTACAGTTACACCTGAAACACGTGCACTTCCCTCTGTCTAAAGTCAGTGGTTTCGTTCAGCACCTTTTGTGTTCAGTTCAGCTGAACATACTGCACTGGGTTCAAGTTACCTCATTTCTCTCAGCTTCACTACCTCAAGCTTATGAGCTTCCCTTAGTCCTTGCAAGTGACAAATCTGTCAGTTTTGTCAGAAATACAGTCTAGGTACTGAAATTTTATTCTTGAGTGAAGTGAAAGATTTTAAATTCTAACACTGTGTTAATGGGGCAGAAGGAGACTTAATAATTCAGATTTACTTTTCCTTATTTAAAGAAGACCTCCATTATGTGAGAAGGCTTAGAATTCAGCAAACTGCTACATAAGCAAGTTCTCCTAACAAATCTCCCTCTTCCTCTTTCCTGAAACAATGACTATCCCACTAAGAGGGAATTTCCTGGGATAAGTGAGCAAGCATTGGATGCTTGCACTGCTTTTATTTTGGAACTCATTAACATAATCACCAGAATTAACTAAATTGTCTTCTGCTTTGAGATGTCCAAACCAAAAGCTAAAAGGGTCTGTTTTTTGAGAAAATACTTCTTTTTTTTTCTTTTTCCCCAGAGAAGTGCTCTAGACCCAGTACCTTTGGAAACCCAGTGCTGGTAGGAAGCTGGTGAAGGAAACTGCTTCAGGACCGGTGGGCACAAATTCGGTCTTCCTGCATTATTCCAGCCATGGGTGACAGGTAACTTTCTGTAAATCTGTCTACAGCTTTTCTGTGGTTTCTATAAGCAAACCCTAGAAGTCTTTATAAGCAAACCTATAAACTACTATGAAATATCTCTCAAGTAATGAACCTTTTAATATAACTTATTCAAGAGAAAGCAGGGCAAAGATTTTAAGAAAGCTTTCAGAAATTTTGGATTTTGCATTTCAGAAAGGGCAGTTGGCAAACCAAAATTCAAGTAAGAGACCACAATTCTGCCTAATAAATAAGAATTTATGTAGGATCTGATATGTGATCTATTTCTTACTTTTCTTTTAGAGGCAATGCAGAAGGTGGTAAGGTTAATCCTTCTTGCTTACTGTTATATGGAGGGTTTAATTCCAAATTCTTAAGGGGCTGGAGGGAGGGAAGGAGGGAGAAAAGAGGAATACCAGATAGCTACTTGTAAATTATCCTTTATGTTTATTTGTTTTAATGCCATGTATAGTCAGACTAACAACCTGACCTCCAAACAAAGGAAAAATTTCCATATCAAATCACAATGAAATGAATAATTGGAAAAATAATTGTTCAGAGGTATTAAAAACATTCCTCCTTTTCTCAGTGTTCTCCTCTCCAATGGAGTGTAGTAGAGGAGCTCATGTGCAAACTTATTAGCACAGTAATACAAATAATTTTCCAGGAACTAAGGTTGTTAGAAAGTTCAATAGTGTGTGGCCTGATTTGAAGTCTGTTGAAGTGTTTCTCTTTTGACAATGTGGATTAACCCTTAATATATCATTTAGAAGTCAATTCCAAAAATTCCAATTTCCTGTCGGTGCAAACCACCTTAAAGCCTTCTGTTTGTTCCCAGACAAAAGAAAACAGCTTTCTTGAACTTCAGCCCTTGAGTTACAGCATAGTTAACTGGGAATATAAGTAAATATTTTACACAAATTTATTTATCAATGTTGTCAGTATCTAATTTTGCATAATTCATGAATTTGCCCTCCAAATTGCACATATAATGCTGCTACATTAAAGGAACTAAAACTAATTAGGTTATTTTGTGTGTGAGATGCACAGTCCTGAGCAAAGGAGCCTTTCCCTTCTAAATCTAGAACACTGTTGTGTGTTCATATATCCTGAGGACTAACAGCAATATTTTGAGTGCCTTCAGCTATGAAAAATCATGAATGCATTTTTCTAAATGTTTACCATTATTTGGATGGGCAAATCAAAATTAAATATCACCCCTCTCTTAGATGCCAGTTAACCACTTATTCACATTAACAGCTAACAAAAACTTTGTCCTAAGAGAAAAATTATTTTTTCTCATCAAAGACTTTTTGCATCAATTAAAATTTCTGTACATTTGTTTTCATGGGATAAGTTCCATAAATCATAACTCAAGTCAAAACTACCCCTAAAGTAATTAAATTGGAATCCACAATGCTGTCAATCCTACAAAAGTTTTTTTTGAATATTTCAATTTGATTCTCCTGATCATAATAAAACCTCCAAATTTGTTGCTTAGAAAAAAATAAGGTAAGGCTTCCCCTACTGGCCTGTTTTCTTACTTTAGTAATGTGAAAAGATTAAGCAATGAATGTTTGGTGCACATAGTTTTCCAGCCATTATATTAATGACTTTGAATGTTTTAAAAAAATAATAATAAAAAAAATTGAAGTTCCAGATTTCCAGAACTACCATTCCAGTTGTATCCATTACTGGATTGCTGATGCATTGCCATCCCTCCCTTCCGCAGTTCATGGTAGCTCAGAAGTGTTCAATTCCAGGTCTGGAGTCCATTTGTAAGGGCTAAAGGTGCCATGTGAGGAACAAAGCTCATGAATGTGCTCGAGAGGAGCAGGGATTTACTAAATTCTAGGTCTGATTGTATCATCCCAAGATTACTGGAGGTACATAATGACTGTTTATCTATAGCACTAGGTAGTCATGGAATGGGAATATGTGGACCATTTCCCAGTACTCTGGATTATAATATGTTGTTTTAACATCTTTTATTTAAAAGGTTCTCATTACACCAGTTTTTAGAGCACATATCTTTTTCTTGATCATGGGAAAGTTGGAAAGCAGAGATTCACCAATGATAGCAAAACTTGCTCCCATAAGGGTTTATAAGCTGGAATAGAATCGGCTCTTGCTGACAATGCACAAAACCTGCAAACATTCCTCTAGATCTGTGGGCTTATCTTTTTGTCTGATGATGGGCAGCAACTTATTTCAAAGCAGAAATTTCATTTGTGGCTGCCAGAAGTATCTATGGTTGAGAAAGAGGAGTGGAAAATGTGAGGCTTTTCAAGTGAATGTGTAGGACCAGAACCTGACTTTGCATGGCTGACAGTTCTTTGGAGAGCACTAGAGATAACTTCTCTCCCTTTTCTCAAATGAGAATAAGAAAACCCTTGGAAAGGAAAGCCATACATTATAACGAGGTACCTGAAGGGTAAGCGTTTTATAATCTTCCTTTATAAAACTAAAACATAATTTTTAAAAGTTGTTTGTTTGTTTGTTTTTTAAAAGGCACTTAAATCCACCATACTGACTTTGAACAGTTTTCTGCTGCCTTTGGCTTTTAACTTCCACTCCAAACAGCAAACATGGTCTCTTTATCAACACTTGGTGGACAGGCAGCTAAGGATCAGGAAGCTTGTTAACCGCAATTCATTGCTAAGTGATTCACCCGTCTTGTATGTCCTTCTGGGTAACACACTTTATTTTTTGACAGCATTTTAGTCTGAAGTGTTGCCTGAGTGCCCGTGTACACACATGCTGTTTAGCAGTTTTTGTCCCAGCTTTAGTTGTCAGGCTTTCAATAAGATTTCCGTGATAAAGGTCCCAGTGTAACTGGTCACAGCTCTGTCATGTAGCACAAGGTGGAGTGGACTGTTGGAAAACAGAGTTTCTTCTGTTGTATCAAATCTGCTCTGATAAGAGCACATTCCCATACTTGTTTCCAATTCACAGTATCATTTTATGAACTGAAAGAGGGCAGTGGTGGGTATGGAGCCCTGGCAGCAGGGAGGGATGGAGTGATGCAGAAGCCATTCTTGCCCATGTCCCATCAGGCAGCCACAGCTCCCAGGGCAGTGCCTGATGAGAAAGATGCCCTAGTACAAAGTCTTCTTTCAAAAAAACCGCAAGTCCAATGATAGCAAATTAACTTTCTTTTTTGTTTGTAAATTGAATCAGAATTAAGAAATCCAGAAGTAAATTGGTCTCAGATATATGTGTTATTATAGTACCACTTCTTTGTTTTTTTTCCATTTTTTTCTCCCCCGGGGACATCATTTGGTGTAACATGATCACAAGAAGGTGATGATGAAATGAATATCATCAAATCGTTGCAAAAGACATTTTATTTTGAAAGTAGTGAAACTAAATGAAAACTTCATTTTGTACAGTGAAGGTTATATAGCAAAATTTGGGAGCATTCTGATTTTGAATTCGAGAGGCTTCAGTGGAGCATAAGTTCCAGGTTGCAAGACACTTTGCTTTTTTGTTACTTCAAATAATATTTCCATATAATCCAGTGCTTCTTAGCATCTCCAAGTTGGTGATATTTCTAAACAAAAAGAAATCACCTGTAAGAACCGGGCACGTTGTCCAGCAACGCTGCTGCCAAAGAGCTGCATGTCGTAAGGAAGGCTCTGTTTGGGTTGCTTTGCCGGTACAGTCAGCTGTTTAGCAGAGTTATTTAAAGGCAATTGAGACAGCAGTATCTACTTCCCACTGAGTTGCACTGAGTCACTTCTGTAAATCCCATATGTATCTTCCTCATCTTTTTGGCACTTTAAATATCTGGCCCAAAGGCAGTTGAAAATCCTGTTAGAGCTATAGGCAGACTTCTGTTCTCTGCTGCTGAAAGAGAGCTACATTTTTAGGGCTTAAATTAGTAAGAATTTCAACCTTGGAGACTGTTGTTCAATGAGATATTAAAATTTCTTGTGATGCTTAGTTAGTGTGACCTGTTAGAAACATCTGTGCATATTACTTTTCACTAACATAATTAGTTTTGGGAGAAATGTAACCACAATTGCAGTACTTTCATCAGCTTTCCTTTTTATCATTTCTCTTTTTCTCTCTCTCAGAAATTAAACTATTAAATGTTCCTGGCTGAATACCAATTCTAATATTCTGTAAAATTAAAAAATCATAGATCAGAGTAAGTATAGCTGTTTCCTTGTAGGAACAGTATTTTTTAAGTAACAAACTCCTACAGAATGGAAGACATAAATTATTGCTTAGTGTTTGCTTTTTCTTTTTTTTTTGTTACTTTTTAAAATAATATATATATTAAGCTGTTCTGCTTTTTTAAGCTTTCACATTAGCATGGACTAGGGAGGAGGAAAACCCCCATTGCAATGTTTCTACTCTCAAACAGTTGTCCAAACCATTGGATGGGTTTATTTAGCAGAAGACTCATTGAAGCAACACAATAGGAAATGTCTTCATATACAGCCTGTTACACTGACATGCCAGAGCACAGAAAGGGAGGCTGGACAGTGTTTTTCTTTTGTAGTCTTAATTGATGTTACCATTTGTTTGGTTTGATATTATTCAACTGAATGCATGGAAGAGGGTTCCAAAGGCATCACAGAATATATTAAACCTGTGTGCAATATTTGCCTGGCCTCATAATGAATACAAACCTTCACCCTGAAAAAGGGAGATGGGACTGAAGGGTAAGATTAGTGGGAGTGCCTGGATGGTCTTGGGCCGGTACTACTTTTTAGTTTTTTAGCACCTATTCTTATAATGAATCAGTTCATATAAACCCCAGAAACTCGTAGTCTTAGCATGAAGATTTTAATGTTGAGTTTTCAGTCTTAGAGAGGTTTCTTTATTATTAATCATTAAGCACGATTAAGGTATAATTTCATATAAAACACAGAACATTATCCATGGCTTGTTGGTACTTACATTTCAGTAAGGAAATCCTGTTTGCAAGATCATTAATGAAAAGGTAACACATATATTTGCATGCAGGTGAGTACACCTGGTAAATACTTGGATGCTTCACAGGAGGTTTTGGGATAACCTGTTCAGGAAATGAAAGAAGCAGCAGATAATTCAGTGACGTAGCTAAATTCACTGAAAGGTGTAAAGGGTAAACACATAAGGCAACAACACTGTCTAGTTCCTAAGTGAGCCAGTGGGATTTTTTTCTGCATACAAATATATAAAACAAGGTGATTAAAGAGTAATGTCTTGCAAAATGCTTTATTAGAAGGAATAATAATATATTAACCACTGGCCCATGAATAGAGTTGTAAATGGTTTACCAGTTGCAAACAAAGTATGCAGGAGAGTTTACTGAAAAAGCTTATGGGTGATAAAGAGCAACAGTGAGTGACCCTGTTGACTCTGGAAAGCAGCTAATGGATGCTTAGGCCCAAAAGAGATTCTCCTCTTCGGTTTTTTACTTCCTCCGCTATGTTTTTTTAACATGAATTGGTTGACCATTTACTGCTTTACCAAATGATCCCATGGCACTGTGACACATTCTGGAGATCATTAGTATAAAGATGACACTCAACTTTTTATCTAACCCAGATCTTGTAGCTCTCATGTTAGCTAATTATTAGAAGACTCTGGATAAAAGCAGAATAGCTGTAACTTATTTGCACTAAATTAGGCCTTTCTCTCTCCTATGTGCCATTACAGAAATGCATTTAAACAAAAAACCTTGGTTAAGAAAAATACTAAGGTGGAATAGAGTAAGTTGCACAATCTTTGTTTGAGCAGGTAGCAACATATTGCAGATTTAATGTCTTCATGGACTTGAATGTTCTGGTGTCTGGTTCCCAGGGTTTCCTTCTGATATGCCAGCAGACATGGAAGAACTGCAGTGTTTGCAGGGCCAATCCTTGTTCTGTACTTTGCTGTCTACAGGGCAACTAAATATTGGCCTAAAGCTACAAGAACTGCTGGACTTTCACACTCAGTGCTGGTTTGACCAGAAACAAGGAGCTCTAGACTGTCTATCAGAGGGCACTATTGATCCTGGCAAATGTCTGTCTGCTAATCTTAATGATTAATGACTTCAAAGACCTGTCTGAAACTGATTAGTTTACTTTGTATTCTACAAAGGGTGGCAAATAAAACAGCATTGAAAGAAACTGATCGCAAGAACAGCATTTCTAGGAGAGTTATGCTCTGTGCTCTTAGTACAAAGCACAGTATTTCTAATGCACTTATTTTACAGAGTTGAAAAAGAATTTGACTTATCCTGCATCAGAATGTATATATAAGAGTTGACATTTTCATAAGGCCATTGCTGATTGCATGGAAGCAACACACTCCATTCTAGTTAATACAATCTATTTTGGTAACAGACATTTGGGTCAATCTGTTCTCATAAAAATTCTTAATAAACACATTCTTTCTCTTGGCCCATGCAGTCTGAATAGATGGGAAAGTGGAAAACAAATGGGCAAGCTAGAAGCATTGCATCCTTATATTTCCAACAAGTGTTGTTATTGTTTACTACTGTGTAGTATAAGTACTATAAAAAGAAATCTTAATTTTTATTGTAGTCTATGAAGTTTCAGGGTACAATTTCAAAACTGTATTTTCTGAATCAAAGAGTGAAAGATGCTGTTTCTGCAGACAGATGGCTAAGCATGTAGTTATCCTATCTGCATGTGCAAACAAAGATTATTGCAGTCTTGTTGCCTGCAACTTGCTTTCAAACTTTGGCCTTCATTTTATTTACAGAGCTGTTTATTAAATAATATAGAAAGTTGATTTTCCTGTGCTTCTTTTTTCACAAGGGTTGTAGAATATAAATGAATTAGGGTTATATTCTGAAACCATTATATCTTAAGGCAAGATTTAATAGGAAGTATGTGTAATTAAAATTAAGACTTGACTGCCAACTTCTGATCTACTTTAATGCTTACATATTTGGTTGTCTTAGAGAGTGCTAGTGTTAGATTTTTCAATAATTGAAAAGTATTATTGCATGTAACAATATTTAGGAATTAGTGCACAGTTGTTACATTTAATAACCTAACCAGTTTGGCTAAAATTATTCAAACCATTAGAGTCTGTAATACATTTCAAACTACTCAAACCAATGTGTGAGCTTGAAGAGTCAGTTCCTCAAGCACCATCAAACAGCTTGTGTCATTCCATGCTTTATAAAAGACAATTAAATGCCTTCATGAAGGCCTTGTCTTCATGAACAAGAAGATACACTGAAGAATTGCCCTGTTAGATATGGTGGTCAGAGAGCAGAGAGAGAAATAGTTCCAAGGACTGAAGTCTGTGTGTGATTGTGTGTGTATTGGCTTGGGCTCTCCTGTTTTGGGTTTTGTTGCTTGGGGTTTGTTTGGGGGTTTTTTGAAGAAGGCAGCGTTGTAGACAAAGCATCTCTCTCCTCATGCAGAAAGAATTCCACTTTTCTGGAGATCAGAGACTTGATTTTTGATGACTTCACCAGAGAAAGCAAGCTCAGCATCGTATCAGAGTCTGGGAAAGTGATGTCTGTCCACTGTGTGGCTTTGTACTAAGTAAGGTCACCAACAATCTCTGATCAGAAGAGTTTCCCAATCAGAGAAGCCGTGGTAAGATGCCTCTCAGGAAAACATTCCTCTACCCGAGTCCATTATCCAGTATAAGTGCTTTATTGTTGATAAAAACCCTTGAAAAATTTCCAATATATGTATGTATGATGCCCAATGCTGTTGCCACAGAACCTGTGTGTTCCTAAGTCCCAATTTTAAGCCTTTAAGTAACAGAAACTCAGTTTGGCTCTGAGATTCATTTGCCAAGATCATGATTTGCTGAGATATTTTAATGTAAAAAAGCCTGGACCTGAAATTCTGGTGTTAGCGTGAAGGGGAAAAAAAACCAAACAAGAATTCCAACATTTTTTCCCCTACATATTCTGCTTTGCATGACAGGCTGGGATGAGAAAAGAGAGGGGAGGGAGAGTTTTTCTAATGAGTAATTTGAAGGCTCCTCCTTTATTCTGAAGTACTATTGATAGGAGGTTGTTTTTTTTTGCTGACAACTAAAAGTTCGAGCATAAATCTATGTAAAAATCACTTTGTCATATTGTCTCACGATAAAGGCTGTCCACAAACAAATATAAGTGGAATAAAGTATTTCAGGGCAGCCCAGAGCAGGTGCCCTGCCTGTGTTGCCCCGCCCGGGCAGGGAGCGCCGCCAGCCGTGCCTGCTCCTGCCCCACCAGGGCGCTTCTGCTCTGGGCTTTGCTGCGCCTTTCCTCCACACCGATTTAGTCTTTTAGCATTTTATAATATGCAATCCAAAGGACTGAGAAAGTGGCAATGCAGCAGTGCTTTTGTGCGTTTTCTCCCTGCATTCAGCCCGTGTGGGCATCTCTGCAGGTTTCCTTGGCAACTGCCGTGGGGGGACTGGGATTGGTGCAGCCTCCGATTGATGGGTGAAGTCGTGGGCAGTTTCCAGTGCCAGACGCCTCAGAGGCTGCACAAAGTAAGTGGCACAACATGATTCACAGTTTAAGATTCCTTTATTTTTGAAGGAAGCCACAGCAAGAGGTGCATCTGCAGTGCCTTGGAAGTCTGACTGGAACAAGTAATGGATTGAAAAATTCATCTTTGCAGAAACTGTGGTGTTTTGGGGGGTTTCTGTTGGTTTGTTTGTTTGGGTTTTTTTCCCTCCCCATGGACACTTTTAAATCTTCATATAATGTCTGGAGCCGTGCCTTTTTTTTTTTTTTTCTGGTGATATCTGTAATAGGACTTGCTTCTCAGAGGAAGAAGCAAAAAAACTCACAAAAAACTACACTAAAAAAAAAACCACCAAAAAATCCAAAACCCCACGCTGAAAACAGATCTGTCTAAGAAACTATTGTTACAAAATTCGATTTTTTATTTTACATTGTCAGAAGAATAGAAGGAATTCACATCCTTTGAGCTGCTTGTATTTGTCACCTTTTTATGTCTTAAGAGTTTATATCAAAATTACTTAATAGCCTGTCCTGCTCACGTTGATGACTTCATGAATACTGATGGGCTGCAGTGGTTCATTCAATACCCTTCCTTAAGCTTTGCCTACATTTTTTTCAACAGTGTAGGATGACATTTTTTGTTTCCAGCCAAAAATTCCTGGATAACTAAGGCTTCCTTATGTCAGATTGTCTCAGCTACTTCTGTGAAAAGCAAGTTGTATAGCATAAAGCAAAAATCGTTGTCTCAAGAAAACCTTTAGTAAGTCATGGATGATGATGCAGTTCCCCTGTGCATTGGTGTTGCCTTCAGTATCTAGTGGAACTCGACCATCATTGCCCAATGAAATACCTGATCCTGGTGAAGAGTTTTTATCACATTGAAGAGAGATGATGGCTCAGGTTACTCTAAGATGTTTATATGATTGTATTACAAGAAAGGAATGGGTATAAAGTAAAATTACTATGCCACTTAGAGATATGTTTCGTATCTTTATTTTTCAGTTGCTACTTTCTTAGGAGTAGCATTTCATTTTCATTCTTGAGTGACTCTGCTATTCTTTGCAGAACTGTAGACATTTTTTTCAATTCAGAAAATAATGTATCACTAAAGCACATCCTCACCTCCATGCTCAACCCTGACAGCAATGAATGGCAAGAGAGCAGGTTGCTGAGGAGCTTTTGCAGTCCCCAGCTTTGTAAGTTCTCAAGGCTGGGCTGGATAAAGCTCCAAGTCATCAGAGCTGACCCGGCTTTTAGCAGGGACTGTGCTAACTGACCTCTGAGATCTCTTCCAGCCTGAATTATCCTGTGCTATGAACCACCTCTAGGAAAGCTGGGTCTTATTTCCAGCTAATGTTTGTCTGGCTGTAGCTTTTAGCCATTGCTTTCCATTAGTCCTTGTCCTGGTAGGAGCTCGTTTGTAGCCGGTGCCTCTCGTGTTGGAAGTGGAGAGTTAAATACAACAGGCACGTACTGCTCAGTCTATTTTCAGACAAGCAGCCACACTTGGTTTGTCTACCTTGGAAGTCATTTGCTGCATTCTGGCCTGGACAGGAAAATGTAAAATATGCAAAATATATAAACGTTTCTTGTAAAGCATTTATTGAAGCTGGATGCAGTTTTCCCCTTTTGGAGTTTTCAGTGGTGCCCAGTGAAGTCTCCTCTTGCTTCCTGTTTCAAGGTGGTGAAAAGTATTCTGAGCAAAGCTCTGAATGAGAAATATAATGATCAAATAATCTTCTTTGTATGATTTAAAATAAGTACTTATTCTGTGAAAAATGAATACAAATTTCTGCCTTATTTCTTACCACCTTTGTCACCAGCTGGGCGTCAGATGTGAAGCCCAAACAGGCAGACACAGATACCTGCAGGGCTCCAACCTGAGAGCTCGCCTATAGCTCTGTCCCTCACTGCCCCAAAGCAGCAAAGCCCAGGAGCTGAAGGGTTAACCCTCCAGAGGAATCACCTGCATTTTTCTGCATGGATGTAGTACAATACTAATTGTACTTATTTTTGATGTCTTGCAAAAATTACATTTATTACAGGTAGGTGATTACATTCATCAAGAATTTGTAATCTTTTGAAAGAACAAAATCAAGCTTTTAGCCCAGACCAATAGTCTCAAAAATCATTTAGCTTGGAATAAAGTGTTTTCCTATACTTTAATTTGTCAGACTGTTGCAGCAGC
The DNA here is from genome assembly GCA_013396655.1 of Campylorhamphus procurvoides. NCBI lineage: Eukaryota > Metazoa > Chordata > Aves > Passeriformes > Dendrocolaptidae > Campylorhamphus > Campylorhamphus procurvoides. Next base: position 275,067 of record WBMV01003419.1, read on the forward strand.
TCTCTGTTACGTTGCCAAGAACTGAAGTTGGGCATCTGGCCTGGGGTTCCCTGATTCATCCCTCTTGGCCTTTTTTGTGTGGACTAAACATTGCCTCTCTTTTAATACTCTGGAGTTGCTCCAGTTTTCCATGATTTATTAGCAAATGAACTTTAGCAGACAGGAGATTTCCTCTGCCTCCTCTCCTTTAGTACTCTTTGGGGGTTTTTGTTTGTGGTTTTCAGGGCATTGTCTTTTTCTATTTTTCCCCCTAGGTTTTCTGATTTTTATAATGTTTATCCTTGGTGAGCTTTCCTTAATATCCTTCCTAATAATTCACTGTCAACAGATTATTTTGTCTTCTTCCTGTGCAACAACTTATCCTGTATAGTTTGTTTGTTTATTTGTTTTCCATATAAAGCTTTCTTCTTGCACTTTTTAAAATTGTATCTCTAGTTATTATGCTATGAGTTAAATAATTTGGTATTGTATATATATTACAGCTGTTTTTTTCTCCTTTATATGGAGTTTCTATTTTTCAATGAAAAGCCCTCCAAAATTTATTATGAATTAAAAATAACAGAATTGACTTAATCTTAGCAGTCCAGCTTTCTGGGAGAGGATTCTAAACTTAAATTGAGACAGAGTGGATTAAGATGACTATATTTCTTATTTCAACATGAATAGTAGGGCTTATTAAAAGTTCTTTGTGCCACTAATTCTAAAATCAAACTTGAAAATTAAGAATATGCTTAAGTGTCTTCAGGTTTGCTGGGCTAAAGACACTATCTCTACTTTATCTGATCAATTTTCCATGCCTCATAACTTTTAATTTACATTACTTACTATCTCCTTGACTTTTTTTATTAATTCAATTTGCACCTTCACCTGATCACTGAAATGAAGTTTTTTTGTCTTGCACTTAATAAGAAACTTAGCAGATTTAACCTTGGAGGCTGAGAATAAGCCTGACATGCTGCATTGAATATTCACAAGCAATTGTCAAATGCATTTTATTTGTGATAGGCTCAGAGCCAAAAGCGAAATGAATAAACTTGGAAGAGATTCTTAACATACAGCACTTAGCAGTACATGTACTTACTAATGTATGAAATCTTTGTATATATCTTTATTTACATGAAGTGTTGAAATATCATCCAAGAATTTGACAGAAAATACAATAATTTAAATTCCAAGGTGTCAGCTAACACAGCTATTCTGCTCATTCTATGACAGACAGTAGCACAAAGATGAGCCACTACTTCCCTGGACAGCTCACTCGGCAATCATAGGATGCTTCCCACTTTGCATTGCTTTTGCAATGCCTTCACAAGGCACATTATCCAACGGAACAGTTCTACTTTAAGGGCAAGAGAAGAAACAGAGGGATAAAAATACTTATGCAGATGGAAACTGTTTCACTTTTCCATATGCTAATAGCTAACTACTAGGCCTCTTAATCATCTCTCTCATTAGTGGCTGCATTTTCAAAATGGTCTCAAAAAGATCTTTAAATGTGTATAGCCAGAGAGAAATCTGCACAGATAAGATTAAACAAAATTTTGAGGATGAAAAAACTAGACACAAAGTGCTAATGCTGTCATGGAATAAGTGGAATGTAATTCTGAGTGTGCAAATAACTTGCACATAATACAGCTTTTCTATATTAAAAAAAGGCCTTTAAATACAAATATCCTTGAACAGTTTAATGGGAAATATTTTACATTATTTTCTGTTGTTGAAGGTGACAACATTCTTAAGAAGTTTTGAATAAGAATTTTTGTTACTTTGAAAATTTTGAGTATGAAGAACAGACCAGTCCTAAGGCCAGGGACCCACAGATGCCAAAGACAGCAATAAATATAGGTGGAGATTTACTGAAAGGAATGTAGTATTCAGAAGATTTATCTATATATGCACAATAAAAGCCTCAGATTCAAATGTCCAATTTTGCATCTTTCTGAGGAACAGAAAGCTACTCTTCAAAGATGGAATTAAAACCAGGTAATTCTCTGGCAAGACCTTAAATCATTGATGCTATCAGTGGTCACTGAATATTTTGTTAATGTATGTTATTTTAGAACTAAGGCCTTGTTTGTTTAGAATTGAAGTCAAGATAAATGTTTATTATATCACATAATGTGCAGTCAGATGAGTGTGTCTATTCCAAGTCTGCTGCTTAAATAACATTGAACATCTCTACTCACCATTTCTTTTCTTTCTTTCTTTCTTATTCCTGCCCATTGGACTCAATGAGATGTCCTATACAAAGGCCAGGTTCAAGATAACTTGTCGGGGCAGTTAGTAACTAGGATGTCAGTGAGTGCAAAAGTTCAGCCAGAAGAATTGATTCTGGGATTCATGGCTGGCAAAGGCAATGCCAAGCACCAGGACACTTCAGTTGCTCTGCATCCAGGCACTTCTTGGCAGCTCTGCAGGCTGTGGACTCACAAATTCAGGTTCCTGAGGGGCTGGGAAAAGCGTTCCTGCTCCTTTTAGGTTTAGGAGGCAAATAACACACAGGCTGAAAATTGTTCTTCTAGAGCCCACAGTAAATATATTCAGAATTTGCAGATGTGTAGCTATTTAAAATAATTTTAAGAAAGCTGTTCTAAGTACTGAAACAAGTCACTGGTTTCCAATCAACTGATACCTCTTCAGTTATCAAAGACTTTCTAATGGTAATTGTTAATGTTTCAACTCTTGAATTTCTAATCTCCGTTGTCACCTGTAGATGCTAATTTATTACTGTTTCACCTTCATCCAACCTTAATTCACCTCTGTTCATCTTTATTCTTTTTATAAACATACACACCTTAAAATCTGTTAATATACTTTGAATTTTATGTAAATTACTTAATTCTTCTTCCCCTATCCTTTTCATCCCCATCTCCTCTTAATTAGTGGTTCCTTATTCTGTGACTACTTAGAGGACTACTTAAAAGTCTCTTTTTAGGAACAAAGTTTCCTACCCCATTCATTGTACAACTTTATGGAACACTGTTAAAAATTAATAGCGTAAGCGTGAATTTTAGTATCTTATTTAAAATCTGGTTTACCAGCAGCTTATTAATTATTTGAACTCCTTGTTTCCTCTAGCCTTAAAAAAAAATAAAAAAAAGGTCATATATTAAGGTTTTCTTCCACGCTTAGGCTAATCTAAAAATGGTTTATGGTTTTCCTGAATCTATGTTATGCTTTCTTTACATTTATAGTAACTCTTGCCTGTACTACCTCAGTCAAGTGAATATTACTAATATGTTTCATGCACCACAGAGTATCTCTTGAGTTTTTTAAGCTTTGGTTTTCAGTACCTTGTTGAAGCCATAGTTTGGAAAGATGAAAATATTCCAGATTTTGAAAGTATTTATCTGTTGCCAGAATTCACTGGCCACTTTTGTGAGGATGTTTCTCCTTGTTTGGTTGGTTTGATGGTTTGGGTTTATTGTTTGTTAGTCTGGTTTTTCTTTTAATAAACAAAACCTATCCCTTAGGAATTGTATGTTTTGAATGTATCAGAATCAATTTGCCAAGGATCAGCAAGTTGTCTTGTGAGTGCAGTGACACAGAGGAACATATTTAGAAGGCATATGGCAGAGAAAGCAGGGTGTGCTGCGCCCTGAGAGAGCTCTTCCTATTTTCCTGCAGTACTTCACTGACTAGAGCACATGCATAAGGGGCTCTCTTGAATGTGTATTCATTGAATAAGAGACCATTTCCTAATGATAAATCCTATGCTCATTTAGTTTCTTTCTTGTTTACAAAAATAACACCCTTGAACAGGCAGTATGCAGTAATTGCTGGTCTCCGCTAAGAGAATTAAGTAACATGCCTTTGTTATTCATGATTCAGTTGTTTTGCACATAACATACAACTCTGAGCTGAAGCAAAGCAAGGAAAAAGCCAGAAGATATGATAGAGTCTATACGCTCTCTATACACATCAATAGAGGAGGGGGAGTGAAGAGATGACATAGCACAGTATATATATATGTTCTTCCTTAAATGCCCGCTGTCTTGTTTGCAAGCACATTGGCATCTGCACACAGGGAGGGCCAAAGCACATCTCCCTGCAGGTTGTCTGCAGTGCAGCTGCAGTGCAATGAAGGGAGGATTGTGCCTTTAGGCCAGGGGGTGTGGGCAGTGCCAGCGCTGAGCCCCTCGCCCAGAGGTATGCCTGGGTTATTAGGGTTAGGGTTAGGGTTAGAGTGCTGGCTGGCACGCTGCTGAGCCCGAGCTCCTGCTGCCTGCACCAAACAGAATCCCACAGGAAGCCCCTCCAAGGGTACAGGAGCAGACGTGTTTTGGGAAGGTACAAATTCAGAGGCAATGCGCTACTGCAGTTGTCTTAATACATCCACTGCTCATAGACTTTTTGATAGCTGTATCTTTTGGGAATGCCTCAAAAGCTGCTTTCTACTTCACTGCTCTATATAGGCTTCACTTTGTCTAAAGAGCTAAATAGAAGAGATTGTTCCACTGAAAGATCTCTAGAGGTACTGACATCCCACGTGCATTTTGCTAAGCTTTCAAAGTTTGTTTTTTACTGCATTTTGTTCTTATTTTTGGCAGTCATATTGGAATTGTAGACTCTCAGGCAGCCATTTTTAGAATATTACTTGCTGCTGTAATTTAAGTTCCATTCAGAAAAAGTGGCTTGAAGGACTACAGACTTTATTTTTAAACCACTTTAGTACCTGCTCTGTTCACTGCATTTTCCTCAATGTGGTATACAAGAGCTTCCAGAGCTCTCCCCTGACTGTCTACCATCATGCTGTCCAGGCTGCTTTCCGTGGGTTCGAGTTTTCCACTGTTTTTACTTCAACATATTTCAAACTGCTCTAGCCCACTCATTTGAAAAGAATCTGGCTCCTGAATTTCACTGTTGCAATCTACCACTTACTTTGATCTTACAAAACATGTCAAAATTAATTATATTAAGTTTTTTTCTTCACTAGGTCAATCATACTTATTTACAGGAATTATTTCAGAAAACTACTTAAGGCAAAGTCAAGAATAGCCTTTGCTGTGCTTCAGAATGAGCTGATTCAAGATGCAACTGTTTATTACTTTCAAAATTGTCTTTCCAATTTCTGTTGTGATGTGACATACAGCTCATTTATATTTGGTATGATAGTTGTCCTAACAAACTTTGTTACAGATTGTTCTAATCTCTCCAAAGACCAGCAAACACCCACCTGTCCCAGTATGCTCACCCTGGGCTGTGCTGTCGTGTACTGTGGGCCTATCTAGATTCGGACATAAGATCCACATATGCATCGTTATTTACTTGGAAATTGCTCTAAATTGGCCCAGGAAAGGCCATCTTATACTAAGAGTTCTCTCTCAGGTGCACAGAAACAAAAATCTCATGTCCCAGGCCAGTGCCCATCTAGTGAAGGCAAAAAGGCAGCAGTGTTGGGGTGGAGAGGGCAGACACGATGCCCATCTCAGGTCACACCGATACTGAACCGCACGTTCAGTGCAGTGGGAAAAGACAACAGAACCTGCTGTGACCTTCAAAATCTTGGACTGTTGGATTGGATATATCTGGGTGTTAACAGAGTCGTTGTCACCAGGGCAATGCAAAGAAGTGTTTCGGGTAACATTAATAACCAACCTCTGACTTTTGATTTGCCTACAAAAGAATGACTGGAATCTGTTTTACAGTCAGATACAAACTTGTGTACTCCAGCTCTTGCTGAACACATCTGCCTGAAAAGCACTTCGAGTATTGCTTGTATCTATCAATCGTACTTCTCCTTAAATTCATTCTACTGAATTGTCCCCTCACCTGTTCAAGGGTGGTAATGAGGAGGAGTTTTGTGAAGAAGTGAACTCCTTCTAGCTAAAGAAAAATCCAGATAAAACCGTGTATATTTCCATTTCAGTCTTAAAACTTGCATACAGATAACTGTACCAGACCCAAGACTGATGCTGGAAGCTAAACGGCTTTAAAAATAAAACAATTTTTTTCTCTCCAAAGCTTCCAACCTAGCAGTTTTAGAACCCTCAGCTATTTTTACAGAAGTATTTTGGAATGTATTACCCAATATAAAAAATATAGGAAACCAACTCTCTGTCCAAGAGAGCTTAGAAAGGAAGACCAAATCCTGCAATCAATTGATGCAGACAAATGCCACTCCATTAATTTAATAACAGGTTTCTGCAATCTGCTTTCAGGGCTGAATCTTACACAAACAGCAGGGAGGAGATTTAGACACAGACTGACATAATCTTGGAGTATATTTTTTGCTGTCTTTTAAGTGTTTTACTATCCTTACCCTATGCAATCACTCATTCTGCTCTGCCCTGCCCTGCCTTCTTCTCAAAGGGTGTGTATGCTGCAGATATTTCCTAGCTCTCTAAGTGCCAGTGTAGCTAAAACCGAGGAATTAAAGAGTTGCTGGCTATATAGCTCTTCAACTAATTTATTCCACCCCTTTGAAGGGAACAGGGCCTTTTGTGGTGCTTTCGTGATTTGATAAGAGGACTGTAGATCTCAATCCATCGTAATTCCAGGTGCCAGACGTTTCGTGTTTCACTGAGGCCCCACTGAGTTGCTGACAATTGGCTGCAATCAGAGCAGTTGGGGATGCCTTGCACAACGTTTTGTTTTGTTTGGGTTTTTTTCCATCTGTAATTCAATTTCACATTAATAAACTTTCCTCAGTATACATCTAAGTATATGATGTATATGTAGTATAAGTATATGATGGCCCATGAAGTAGAGTCTGGGTCAGGAACTGGAGGAAGTTATCACTTATAATGTCTTTAACTCTGTGGAGCTGCATGCACAGTGGGTTACAGAAGTAGGAGCTCCAGCAAATCAAATCCTACATAATTATGCAAACCAGTAAGTGATTATTATTTCCACCTCCCATTTGCTCTTCTCTTACAATTAAGTGAAGGTCATGCTTGTATCGAGTGGTATTTGATTCTTAGGCAAGGACTCAGTTTCTGTGCAATACTAATAATTTTATGTTTTTAAGGGCCAAGACCAGTATAACTGGCAGGTCCTACACTATTGCTTTTGTCAACAAATTTACCAAATTGGATTCTTTCAGATATCCAGGAGTTGAAGCTGATGTCAATCTGTAAATCCCAGAAGACTTTCACTATGCAACAGTGATCTTTATGCTGACAGGCTGATGGGTAATGGGATGCTGTGTGGTGCAGGGACTGGGACCCACTAGATCTGAAGACCTAAAATGACAAGTGAAACAAGATAAAGCATATTGAAAACTTGATCAGGAAATTTCTACAAGAGTTGACTATATTTTGTTTTCTTTACATGAATTTATGGCTTTACAGGAGTTGGAAATTGAAAGCATATATCAAAATAATTTATTAACATTATTCTGTAAATTAGAGAATTAAATCTTATCTGATATCTGGAAACAACTTTCACCTGTTACTACTGTATCTCATCCAAATGCCCCAAACCACTGGAAACCTCACTTTCCTAGAACTGTATTCATAATGCTGTTGATGTTCAGTGAAAAAAAAATAAATTTTAAAGTGAGATTTTGCACTTATTTAGCCACATTACTTCTGATATATGATACAGAGCTACTGTTCTTGGGCTGCTGTCAGTCAGTACCTCTTCTGTCTCTACTGCCTTGAGAGATTGGACTACTTGAGAACCTTTCTTAAAATTCTTACTCCATCTGAAAGCTTATTTCCATAATCTATACATTTACAGCAAACCATTTGAAAAACCATTCGAGTTCCTAGTACGTCGCCTGGGATGTTACTTACGACAGGAAAACAGTGCAACAGTCAAGGGCTGACAAGTGAAATACAGTGTTACTTTGTAGCCCATTTCTTGCACAGTGTTCCACTCTGCCCACCGTTCCTACAGAGTATTTCAGTCTGCGGGGCTGTTGTTTTGCACTCCTCGATCTTGAAAGCTAAGAATCAAAATAATCGACAATTGGCATTTAAAATATTTGTTGGCTCCTCTGGGACATTACAGTATTTATAGTCCAACTGAGAGATTTTTAGAGCTACAAGTACCACATCCAGCTGGGAACCAGGTTATTTGCCCATTATAAGACACACAAAATCTTAGCTATCCTTAAACATGTCACATGAGCAGTTCTGCATCTTGCCAATACTGGTGTTCACACCACTTATTTCCTCTACTTTTCAATCAAACACACAGACACCAGTGAGAAAAGAAGGGAATTATTTCTTTGACAAGTTGCTTAAAATAAATGGGAGATTTTGAAGGTGGTAAGAAATTATAAGTGGCCAAGACAGACCAGAACCCTGTGGTCAGAGAGAAAATGGTAATATCACAAGTGCATAGTAAAACATGAAAACCTTTGCAAAAGGACAAGTATTGCATGACTTTGTCAATATGTAATGATGATATCCCTGTGCCATAGGCTTGTCTGGGCACACAGAGCTTGGAAGGGTGCTAAGACAGTGTTAGTGCTGTAGACCCGTTTAGACAGTGGCACTTTTACAGCCATGAGTTATGCAGATCATCCCAAACATGGCTCAGTAGACCCTTTACACTTCCCAAACCCAAGGATATACATTAATTTTCCACACATAATGCACCATGATATCCACATGTGTTGAATTTGTTTGAGATATGTTCAGTTTCTTTTCACTACTGAGAGTAGGTTTCTCTACATATGGCACAGTGGTGCTCTGGGCCCAGTACAAGTGTTCCCTGAATTTTAGTGCAAACACCAGAGCAGAGAACAAATACTAGGTGTTTTGGCATAGCTTGGATTTTTTGGTGTACTATTTTAACATTCCAGTGAAAATATGCTACTTTTCTGCCCCTGATTTTAAGTTGATATGTAAATCAAAAATTCCTGTCAATGCAGCACTGAATTATTACCAGTCTTCAGCATCAGGCTCATGTTGGTATCTGGTTCCTATTCAGATGCGGTGAATGACACATTTCTGTGGTGTAATGGCAATTAATTGCAAAGACTCAGAACAGCTCAGAAATCGGGAGTGTCAGACGTAGTCCGAAGTTAGCACTTACGGGTGAATTTTACAGTGCAGGATTCAAGTGCTTTATCTCGAGACCTCCTGTTCTTATCATATGATTGCAGAAGAAAAAAGTGCCTATTATACATCTAAAGTAAAATGATTCAGTGCACAGCGGATCCACCATCTTCCTTTCAGGGCTGTATTTGGCGAGGGCTGGCAGCGAGGCAGTCTGGCTGTGGGAGAGCAGAATGCTCCGCTGGGAACAGGGAGAGTGGCTCTGGAACATCGGCCACGGAACCAAACGCTGAAACGGGCTGGGGGCTGCGAGGGTGGGGGGGGCGATTTTAAAAAAGGCTTGTATGTTCTTTAACCTGTTTGCTCTTTTTTTTTTTAGAATACACAGATCAGACGCATTTATCACACACATACGCGCTTGTCGGTTTCATCCAGAAGCGTATGCTCTCACTTTGTGTAATTCCAATTGTTACAAACGGGAGAAGGCGGTGAAAAGGTGTCTTGGCGAACTGCCCTTGGCCCCCCAGGAGATACTCGTTGCTGTAAAAAAAGCCAAGCAGGTGCTTCCCGGCGCTCCTGCCCAGCGCGGCGGGGCCGGCAGTGCCGGGGCAGAGGCGGGTCCGTCCCCGCCGGCCGCGGTGCCGCTTGCGGGGCTGCCCCGCTCCCGAGCGCTCCGCTCAACGCACTGCGGGCCCTGTTAAATGGCTGCCTGCTTTGGGGGCTGCCGGCTGCTCTCCGGGTTTGCTGCTTATTCCTTTTAGCAGCTCCGCAGCGCCTCGGGGGCAGCGCCCCCCCCTCTCCGCCCCCAGGTGAGGTTTCATCCCAGCTCCCTCTCAGCCCTTCCCTGGAGCCGCCGCCGCCCAGGGCTGTGCGGGGTGTGTGCGGGGTGTGTGCTGGGGCCGCGCAGCCCCGCCGTGAGGGGCGGCTCCCCCGCTGCCCACGGGTGCGGGAGGCGGTGGCCAGGGCAGGACCAGGAGCTCCTGAGCTGCTCAGCCCTGCGCCGGGACCGAGCCGCTCCCGAGCCCACCTCGCCCGCTGGGCAACACCCTCACGTTGTCCCTCCCCCACCACCCGCCGTTTTGTCTTTTTTTAGCTTTTTTTTTTCTGCTCCTCCACCCTCGTGCAGCGAGTTAAATATTTCTTTTGTTAATTGATGCCCCAAGTGTTCCCAGACCCTTCCCCGCGCACCCGGGCCGGCCGAGGACGAGTGCACGCCCAAATCGGCTCGGTGAAGCAGCACAGATCGGCGGGGCCGAGCGGGTGTGTGCGTGAGGAGGAGGAGGAGGAGGTGGTGGTGGTGTAAAAGGAGCGACGAGCACAAAGCACATTTGAGAGGAATAATTTAGCTCCGATGTTTGTTGTTTTTCGGGAGTCCGGTTTTCCCCTTCTCTTTCTCCTTTCTATCTCTTTTTCTTGTTCAGGATTTAAATGTCACTCAAAGCATCTCCAGATCAGCCTTCCGCTCGTCTCCTGTCTCTTCCGAGGCATTAATTAGATCGCACGCTGCATTTGAAGAGCTTNTTTTCCTCCGTGAGAAATACTGTAGGCGCCCATCTACCCCCCGCCCGCCCCCGTTGCCAGCGCCGGCTCCTTTGCCCCCACCTCTCCCCGCCCCAGGCGCTTCTTTGCGGGGACCAGAAAGTTAAGCTGCCCCCTGTCACCCCCACCTGCCCCCATATGTACGCTGTGCATTCCCCTTTTTAACCTGTTCTCCCTCTGCCTAATCCGAGTCCAGCTAGCCCACCCGCCTCCTTAAACTAGGTTGCAAAGCCGCCGTACCCTGCAACTCCTAAAACTTCTCTTCTTGGTGTGATTTATATTCTATACTAACAAAAAGGACAACAGAAATATACTGGATCATCTTGTGGATGACTTTTTTTTTTAATAATGCATTTCCTTCTTTCCCTT